>VDFB02375208.1:0-26009 GCA_007258455.2 Sequoia sempervirens
ATGTAATAGTGGTTCTTGTCATAAGTCATTTCCAATCATTGATTGTGGGGTTTGCATCTCTCAGATTTGTCAAAAGTTGACAAAATCTTTGTTGATGGATGTTTTTTCCATCTTGTCTGAATATTTTATCCAGAGTAACCATAGATTTGAATTCTTCTCATAGCAACTTAGCTTGTGTGTTGTTGTCATATGCCAGTTTATCATTAACATGAGGTAACTGGACCAAATCTCCAACAAGAATGATAGATATGCCTGATAGAAAATTGATAACAATTATTGTGAATACTATAGAACTTTATAGTTATACAATTGCCATATACATGATTTTTTTGTATTTCAATATAAAATAATTAATTTGGTTAATCAAATGGATATCTACCTCCAAAGTTATGATTTGCATTTTGTGGGAATGCTTGTCGGAGCAGAGAATCAATATTTTCTAGCAAGTTTTGACCAATGAAGCTCATTTCATCAAAAAAAATATACTTGATGTTTTCTATTTCTTCTTGAAAACTTGTGAGCCTCGCTCCTTCCAATTGAGAAAAATATTTGATTGGGATTTAGAGTTTTCAATGAACTGTGGATGCTCTTATGTTGAATAATTAAACTCCAATTGGTGCAAATAATAGAAGAGGAGAAGGACCAGGATATGTTTCATTTTTACGATCTTGACTAATAGCACCAATTAGATATGACTTTCTTGTCCCTGTTGTTCGTTGAATTATCATCAACAAGGGTGATGCATTTTGATTATTATGGTAGTGTGTCATGATTATGTTGAGTGCCTTTTTTTTGTCACTGAGGGTTGTGTAGTTCATAGGCTGTGGTATTTCCTCATGTATGAGACATCCATGTTCTCTCATGCTACTGATGAAGTTCATTTCTTGATGCATATACATTTCACCATGATATTCATTACACCAATCTACGTGTCTATCAAAATCTCTCCTTCCCAACATATCTATTTCACAAACTTGTATATTTTGACCATGATGTAGTCCAAATAGTATTTCCCATTCATGCTCAGTAGTATTTCTTTGAAGAGCTTCATTGTCTTCAATTTCAACATCACTGATGTTGTCATCATGTTCTTCAGTTGCTATTCATTGCACGTGCCAAGGGTTATAATGGAATGACTCCTAGTTTTGTCTTATTGAATCATCATCATGACCAATATCTCTATCCACTTCACAAAAAGGTTTGTACAATAATAATTCTGAATAACAAAAATGAATCCATTTATCTGACTCACATGGAAGAATGGATAAAAGCTTAGGACATACTCTAACAATAGTTTCTTTTTGTCTTGGCTCCCATTTTTTATCTCTCATTATTTTAGGATTATATATATCCATGATCCGATTGCATCAATTAGTGTAACACCTTCCATAGACAAAGGCCTTATTTTATATCGTTGAATGAAAGATGTTGTTTGTTCTTCATTATTTTCTTCATCATTTACACTTACAGGTTTGAACACCTCACATGACACATTTAGATTGATAAACCTTCTACTGCTCTCTACCAATGGAAATTCAAGTAGCATGTGGCACGTCTCTTGAGCTTCAATGTCTCTTTCTATGACAGTCTTAGTCAAAAGTATTTGATATGATTTTTTAGCCAAATCATTTGGATTTTCCATGTTTGCAAGATGCACCAACATCTAAACTAGTATGTTTTCAAACTTTTTTCTGCTTTTTCTCCATACTTTGCTATATGTTTGATTACAACATGTTTGGAAAGAGCAGGTTGCCAATCTATATTTTCTCTCCACAGTTGCAATATGTAACTATTGTGTGAGTTTACTTTGTCATCATTCCTAGTTGGCTCAAAAAAAAATTCACCTGTTTCTATGTCTTCATATAATTTGGATCCCTCCAAATTTAATGGACAAGGAGCATTATACCTATTATGAATATGAATAAGTAATGTATTTTAGTAGTTTAGAATCATATTACATTTGATTTGAATATAAATATTTTAACTTATGAAAATTGTTACCTACAAACCATTGTTCCTCCTTTTTTTCGTAGGCATGCACCTTCCCTATGGACTATGTGTCTCTCTATAGAATTTAGTAGCTCTTCATAGTCATGATCAACATTTATCTCTGCAAGTTGTCTTGTATTTTTCAGACATGGATGTTGAGGAAAATTTTGGAATGCCTACAATTAGATATACAAATAAATTGATTAGTTATGTGATAAACTAAAAATCATTTACGAAATATACATGATATGCATATGTTTTACTATTTTGAACATGCCTAGATGTTTTGCTGATGTGGATCTTGTCTAGGATTCCATGCTTGAACAATAGAATGGAAATATCTTTCTGCACTTTTTCGTTGCTCTTGATTTGACCAATCCAGGTTGTCCATATTTGGTGCTCTGTGTATCCAAATGAATCCATGCACATGTGGTGAGCCTCTGTGTTTCCACTCATATCTAGACCAAAAATATTGAATTTTCATGATAGGAATCTAAGGGTTGAAGGCATAATCCAGCCACCTCTTAGGCAATGGGAGAATTACAGTAGGGGAGAAAAATATTAAAGGTGAATACATGTGTTAACTATCTGAGTTAACTTGTTCAAAAAGACCAATACAAATATGCAAATAATCTCAATAGGGATTCCAACACAGGAATACTATGCATGCAAGTAATTAAAATTAGAATGCCTTCAATTGGCCTAAAAGCATTTTTATTTTTAAATGGAATTGAGTCTTTATAGAGAGACTTAATAGCTTCTTGTCAGCAAAATATGAGAAAGACCAAAAAGAAAGATCAAAACAACTGAAGAAACCAAGCAGACTTATTACTAAGGAAAAATATCCCTTTCAGAGTTGAAAAAATGTGGCTTTCTCATCCTGCTTTTAAAGAGGAAATTAGGAAATGGTCGAATATAAGTATCTCTGACACAGCTATGTTTAGAATAGCTAAAAATTAAGGGAAGTTAAATGTAACTTGAAAAAATGGAAAAAAGAGTCCTTTGGGAACATCTTCAGGATCAAATATGATCTTCAGATGGATCTAGGGGAGATTCAATATAAAATCCAGAAGGAGGGATATTTGAATGATACTAAGGAAAGAGAAAATGACCTACTCAGTAAGATGCATGACATTATCGGAAAGGAGGAGGATTTCTGGAGGCAAAGATCTAGAGCTTTATGGTTATCTGCAGGTGACAAAAATACCAGGTACTTTCATCTATCGGCCTCAAAACACAGAGCTATTAACATAATATCTCAGATTGATGTGAATGGTATGAGGTATGAGGAGGAGGAGGATATTAGAAAGCATGTTGTTTTATTCTTTAAATATCTTCTTTCTAAAAATGATGAAAATAACCAAAATGATCAGGATCATTTAATAGAGGCTATACCTAAAGTGATCAATCAGGAAAATAACTCTATGTTGTCTGATATTCCTACCAATGAGGAATTCAAGAAGGTTGTTTTCTCCTTTGATGGGAGTAAAGCTCTGGGTCCATATGGGTTCCCTTTGTTTTTCTTCCAATGGTTCTAGGAGATTGTTGGAGACGATGTAGTGAATGTTGTTAAAGAATTTTTTGGATCCAGAAGTCTCCTAAAAGAATTGAATACCACTTTCCTGGTTCTAATCCCTAAGAAGCCTAGAGCGATGAAATTTGAGGCCTTCAGACCCATAAGCCTCTGCAACTTGATCTATAAAATTACCTCCAAGGTTCTGACTTCAAGATTCTTAATTCTCTTGCCAACTTTGATTTCACCTCAACAGAATGGATTTGTCCCTGGTAGACAAATCCTTGACTCTATTGTTTCTATGCATGAGAATATCCATTCCTTGGTTAAATCTAAGACTGAAGGCTTTTTGTTAAATCTTGATATCTCAAAAGCCTATGACAAAGTTGACTGGATTTTCTTATTTAAAATTTTAAAGGCTTTCGGGTTTTGCAACAGGGTTCTTCAAATGGTGGAACAACTTGTGTCTACAACTTCTTCTTTTTTGGTGAATGGATCCCCTACGATTTTCTTCCAAAGTTCCAGAGGTCTAAGCTAGGGTGATCCTATTTCTCCTATTTTATTCACTATCATGGCATAAAGTCTTGGAAGAAATTTGAAAAGGTTGATCGACAACAGATCCCTTCTTGGTCTTAATCCTTCCTCAAGTAACCTGGTTTTTTCTCATTAAAAATTTGTTGATGATACTATGCTTTTGGGTAAATCCTTGGTCTCGGAAGGAAAAACTTTGAAATCTCTGCTTGATAAATATTGGAGAGCGTCTGGATAGCTGATTAATAATAAAAAAAGTTCTCTTTTCTTCTTCAACACCCCGGCTCATAGACAGACCAAAATTGCCAAAATCCTTGGTTGTAGGGTGGAATCCTTACCTGCCACCTATCTCGGCTTACCCTTAAGCCTTAAACCCCCTGAATCCTTTTGGACTTCATTGGTCGAGAGGTTTAGCAAAAAGCTTGTTGGTTGGAAAGGAGCTCTATTAAGTCAAGCGGGTAAACTTCAACTCCTCAAAGCCTCTCTTCCGAATTTTTTTATCTATGCTCTAAGCCTCTTTAAGATTCCTACTAAGTTTGTGGATGCTATAGAAAATATTCAAAAAATATTTCTTTGGTCAGGTGTTGAAGAAAAGAAAAGACTACCTTTAATAGGGTGGGAATTGATGTGCAAACCAAAAAAGGTTGAAGGATTAGGTCTTAGAAGAATCAAAACGGTTAACAAGATTCTCCTACCAAAACAAATCTAGAGAATTTTTTCATCTTCAGGTGAATGGACTGATATCCTAGCTAGCAAATATTTAGAGAGAAATAGTTCTCTTATAATACTGAAGGAATCCCATCTTCTTCCCAGAGGTTCAACCTGCTGGAATAATCTAATCATTGGAAAAAAAATTGTTGACTCTGGAACAGGTTGGCAAGTAAGAAGTGGAAACCAAACTAGATTTTGGGAGGATAGATGGTTGTTTAAGGAGCCCCTTATAAAAATTGATTCCTTTAGTGGATGGGATGAGAATTTCAAAGCTCGTTTTGGTTCCTATGTGAAAGACTATAGAGTGAATGGAAAATGGGTGGATTTGTGTCTTGTCAGTCAGGCTCTTGCTCCTATTTAGTCTTCTTTGCTGGTTGTTAGACTTTGATCTGATCAGTTGGATGATCATCTTGTCTAGATTGATGAAACCTCGGGTAACTATTATGTTTCATCTACCTTTGCTAGGGTTACTTCTTCCCAGGGTTCTCCTCCCTTTTGGTCAAAGGCTTGGTTCAAACATTTGATCCCTAAAATCAACATTTTTTTTTGGATCCTTCTCCAAAATAAGGTGCTCACGATTGATAACCTCTGCAAATGCGGCTTTCAAATACCTAATAGATGTTTTCTTTGTAAGATGGAGGCAAAGTCAGTGCATCATTTGTTCCTTCATTGTCCTTTTGCTGCCTCAATTTGGGAAAAAAATCAGTTATTGGCAACTTTCTTAGGTTTTTCCCTCATCTATTGAAGACTTCTTCCTTCAATGGAAAGCCCCGACTCACAATCATGTTCTCTAATTTTTATGGGATTTTTCTTTCCCTCATGTGGCTTGGGGTCTTTGGAAAGAATGTAACAACATAATTTACAGAGATAAAGAAGCTCCGGTGGACATTGTTTTTGATAAAATAATCAGATTTCTGAAAGAAAATGTTAATGCTATCTCCTAGAAGGTTAGCAATTCTGAGAAAGCGGCTCATTCATCCTATGATCTTATAGTTTCCAAGGAATGGAATATAAGTCTTGATTTTCCTTGCACCCATAAAAAAGTTAAGAAGGATAGAGAGGGTGTCTGTTGGTCTTTTCCGCCTAATGGATGGGTCAAAGCTAACTTTGATGGAGCGGCTAAAGGTAATCCAGGGGTGGCAGGTTGTGGTGGAGTCATAAGGGACTCCTTTGGAAACTTTCTAGGTGTGATGGCTACTCCTCTAAGTTACCAAACAAATCACCTAGCCGAGGCTGATGGTGCCTTTCATATAATAAATTTGGCCCAAAGTCTTAATTTTAAAAACCTTTGGCTTGAAGGTGATTCCAAAAATATTATTGATTGTCTTCTAGGTAAGTCCCCCCCTCATGGACAATAAAGTCATGGATTAATGAGGCCATCTTGACTTTAGCTAAGTTTGACAACATAAATATTTCACATGCCTATAGAGAAGCCAATGTTGTAGCGGATTTTTTTGCTAATGAAGGGGTTAGGAGTAATGAATAGAGCACTTGGCTAAATTTTAGTGATCTAAGTGTTAATGTTCGAACCTTATTGAGTTATGATGAATCACATGGACAAGAGGCGTGTCATCTCTTTAATGAGGACAAGATGGAGTTATCACATCACAATCATTAGATTGTATGGAACCGAGCTTAGTTGCTTAGTCTACAAGGTGGCCTGACATGCTTTGTGGGTTCTTAGATTTGGCGGGACCAGTTCTAGTAAAAATTTTGTCTTTGTCTACCCCATTGTGCTTGCCAAGATGGGCAGAGATAGGAAAAGAATTGAGTCGGACAACTTTGAGATGCACACAATAAATGCTAAGGCTTGGAATAAAGTTAAAAGTGGGGATTTAGTTCCTTTCCTGGAGAAACTCCATGGTTCCAACCAGGAGGCTACAGATCTTTTTGAAAAAAATTGGGATAATGGGGATCTTACCCTTTTTGGTAGGAAAGTTGAGCTCAACAAAAACCTTATAGCTGAAGTGACGGGAATGTCTACTAATGGGAAAAAGTTCTTCAAGGACAAGGTTTTCTCGGATGATGTCGACTTCAGATTTCCAAAAAAAGAGAAGGAAAGACTAAATTTGGTGAAAATTGCTAATAACTACTTCGAAGCCGACACCATAAAATATCTATGGAGAAAGGTTCTTCATGTTATCATGGAGTACATAACTTTGGATGGTCGCTTCACCAGGGTCTATGGTTATCACTTTTCCCTGCTCAACCATTTCTGCTACAAGGTTAGGGTTTCTTTCCCCTACTATCTTCTTTGTTCTTTGAGAAAAAGTTTGGATGACCACAAGAAAAACCCTAGAAGATTCCCTATTTTGCATACTGGCTTGATTAGATTAATTGTTGAACATTGCCAAAAAATGCCCGTTCCTGCTAGTTTGGAAGCCTCTCCTGATTCTGAGGATGATGATATTGAACCCAGCTGCTCGGGGTTTTTTCCCAATTTAAGTCCAGCTAGAACGGGCCTTAGCCCGCCCGTTGTCCAAACTGGTAAGAATAATCCTAATCCCCTTACTGTGAAAGCTCATGTTGTGCCTAAGCCGGGAAGCCCTTCCCTTATAACCAGAAGTATTGATAAGAATCCTCCAGCTAAAAACCTAGTCTCGTACTTTGAAGATTCTCCTGAATCTGAGGAGTCTGGTGCTAACAATTCAGAGCCCTCTGTTGTCCTGTCGTTGGATAGAAATGCTAAAACTGGCTCCCCTATTACTCCTGACCCTACTAATACTTGTTTCAATACTAATAGAGATCCCACTGTGGATGTTCTGGATTTAGCTAGAAATAATGTTGATAACCATTTCAAACTTTCAGAATGGACTTTTCATGAAATTAATGAGCTAAAGATAAAAAATTGGGCCCTTCAAAGTAAATTGGAAGATTTGGGAGCTAAGGTTGCGGCGCTTGATAAGAAAGAGGTGGAATGAAGAGAATACAGTGTTAGCAAAGATACCCAGTACCAAGCTGGCAAGGACAGAAATGTTGAAATTGAGTTGGAGAAAATGAAAAATACTATCAAAATTATTGCCCAGCAAAAAAATCGTATGGCCAGACACAACGCCATCATCATCAACACCATGACTGAGAAATTGGACAAAGCTCAACAAGGGTCTTTGGTGGTTGATCTGGAGGAAATCAACAAAAGAAACCAGGAGGAGGATGTTGGAATTTTTAAGAGAACCAGGGCCAATTTGAAGAGGAAGGCTCCTCCCACTCCGCAAATGATTCAAATCTTTAAGAAGGGTGTTCAAGATATGCAGAACCTAGAGGCGGAGACAAAATCTGTCCTGAAGACTTTGGGTTGATCGCGGCTGGTCTTTTGGTGGCTTTTCTACTGACCTTTTTTGTCTGACCTTCCTGGTCTTTTGCCGGTGGCTGCTGCTTGTTCTGGTTGTTTCCTTTTGTGCAACCGGTTTTGTCTGCTGGACTTTTTTGTCCTTTCTTTTCTATTGTAAACTTTGTGGTTTCAGGTCCTTGTAAAACCCGTTTTACCCTTTATCAAAAACCAAGCAGACTTATAAAAATTAAATTTGTTTGAACGAACGTAACGTCAAATTGCACATTTACAAGGAAAAATAATAAACCAAAAAATTCTTAAAGTTGTCTATTTGTTAAACTAATGAAAATTTCTTCATTTTTTATCTAAAGATTAGAAATTAACCAAGTCAATTAAAGGTATGAAATTAATATATGTAATGTATGTTGAGAGATATCCTTTAAGAAATAATTAATTCATCACAAAGAAGAAAAAACAAACATAAAAAATTCATCACAAAGAAGAAAAATGAAACCTTTATTGTGTTTTGGATATTTGTCCTTGAAAAAATGCACTCACTATTGTGATCTTGTGACTATTTATATATCAAATAGGGCATGTACATCCAAAACATATGAACTGTCTTTCGCAAAATTAGACATCAAATTCTATATGAAAATATTGTTCATAAGACTAAGTCAATCATGATTGCCACCTACATACAACACGTATGAACAATTTATTTACAAAATAGACATGAAATTCTACATCAAAATGTTGTTCATAAGAGTGAACCAACCATGGAACAACCCTCTATATGGTTCACATGTGTCTACCCTAATTATCATACAAGTACAAAATAAATTCTTCAATAGCGCTTTTTACAACTCTCGGTTCCTAGTATTACTCGAAATAATAAAATTCTCTTAAAAAACTAGAGAATCCTACAACTTTCTTACATGTTGTATGTAATTTGCAGGCAATGTCTTCCATGTCATCAATCTCTTTTCATTCTACTCCACCTGCAAGCAGTGCAACATCATGGAGTTCACTAATGATTTTTTTTGAATGGGCTTCAATTGATGTGTACAACTTGTCTATTGGACTTGGCACATGTGTATTTGAATTTGTTGACTCCTCATGGGTTTCTAGTTGTTGGACTGATGGTTGGATGGAAGGAGATTCATTATGGGTAGCCATTATCTAAACAATAAATAAAACTCATAAATAAGTAACAGGTTATAAAGATATGTATGATTCTAAGTTGTAAATGTTTTTTGTATGATTTTCAATTGAATTTTCAAAGCTAACAAGACTATAAAGAGAAGTGTAAGCAAGTTGTTGGTATCAAATTTATTTTAATGTAGGAGGTTGGTGAGTTATAGATAGAGATGGTAGTAGTGGTACTAATGTTCAGAAAGCTTCATAAGATAATTAATAATCATAGAAATTTTGAACAAAATTGCAATTTCAAAACTTTTGCTAGCAATATTTAACAATTTATAGTCAACTTTAGTGTCACAGGAGTACATGTAGTGTAATTGCAGACCTAGAACCAAAGGTTGACCAACCTCACATCTTGTACTTGGAGTTACAATTACACATAAGTACTTTATTTATCAATAACCTTTGAATAAATATTTTTTTTATTGTCAACATTTGCATAAGGGTTTTCTTTAGGGTGTTAGAGGTGTCTAATCCTCAAATTCGTCAAAACTTATTACAATTATTTGAGGAGGAGATTGCACACATAGGTTCTCCTCGTCATTCTTTTGTCTCTTTATTAGAATATTACTACTGCCTTCACTCGGTATCTGATGGGTTTGAAGCAATTTCATGTCCAAGTCTGCTTGTATGCTAGCAATTTCTTTCTCAGACCACTTGATTTCTGCTTTCACATCACGAATCCTTTGCATGGCATGGGAAAAGGTCTCATTGTCCTTCAACCAGCCTTCACCCTCAATTTTTGTCCCCTCTACAGACTTGGTCAATGCTTCTCACTCCTTACATTGTAAATAGCAAGTTACAAGTGGTTTGTTTAGTTCATACCATGTCTGGCATAGAAGGTTTGACATTAGTATTACAAGTGTCAAAAATTATCTGCAATTCAATGCGTGTAGACAATTAACATGATCATTTGGTCTTAAAAATGATGAAAAAAATGAACATGATCACTGTACATCTCCTTTATCAGTATTGTCTTCGTAACCACCGCCCACCAGAATGGTGGTTACGAAGACAATATGGATAATGGAGATTTCAAAGGTTGGCTCCTTTCTTCTTTATGTACAACATTAACAATTCTGAAGATAGGATTTTAGTGGCTGCAAGGGATACTCCATCACCTCAATAAATCGTTATAGACACCAGATACCAAGTACTAACTCCACATCATAGCTTTGGCAATAACTAATACATCAAAGTTCAAGAGCTTTGGAAATAACTAAACATCAAGATTCAAGACCTTTGTGAAGAAGAAGACATAAAGCTTGGCATGATAGGAATCTAAGGGTTGAAGGCATAATCTATCCACCTCTTAGGCAATGGGAGAATTATAGTAGGGGAGAAAAATATTAAAGGTGAATACATGTGTTAACTATTTGAGTTAACTTGTTCAAAAAGACCAATACGAATATGCAGATAATCTCAACAAGGATGCCAACATAGGAATACTATACATGCAAGTAATTGAAATTAGAGTGCCTTGAATTGGGCTAGAAGCATTTTTATTTTTAAATGAAGTTGAGTCCTTATAGTGAGACTTAATAGCTTCTTGTTAGTAGAATACGAGAAAGACCAAAAAGAAAGATGAAAATAACTGAAGAAACCAAGCAGGCTTATAAAAATTAAACTTGTTTGAATGAACGTAACATCAAATTGCACATTTACAAGGAAAAATAATAAACCAAAAAATTTGCTAATTGGTTCATTGTGTAATGTCAAGGGGTGTCTTAATGGTTCGACAAAAATTAAGATGCCTATGCAAATACTCAAACTCATGTTTCAAGCATGTAGAATGTGACATGTTTGGATTTGATTAGATTTGATGAGATAGTTTGACCAAGACACAAAAAAGCATAAGACATAGAGCTTGTCCTACAGATTCTTTTCTCATAAATCATACAATATTATGTTTACATTTCTTTCAGTTTGTTTTCATGCAAATGAGTAAATGAAATCATAACTTCCTTTGATTTCCTTTGGAAAAACTTAAAATGATCAATTGTGTGCTAATTAAATAGTGCTAAGTGATTGATACTTTATTTGAAATATGTTTAAGTGGCATTTATTCATTTCTCGCTAGGGAAAGGTGGGATTTCCTTTCAAAATACAATTCTTCTAAATTCTAGCATTTGGCCATTTAACATACATTGTTTTATGTGAGTAGGAACAATATGAACCAACTAATTAAAATGCACTATTGATACCATCTATTTAACCTATAATCAACTATTCTATTGTATTTTACCTCTCAACTGAGGTTCATAGTTCAAGCATAACAAAATTCAACACAATTGTTGAAGATACATGTAATTTTTTGATATGGATTTGGACATAAATACCTGTACTTAGAGCCTCACTAAAATTCCAACTGAAAGAGTGCAGAATATGCTTTCTATAGAGATCTGCAAATAGACAGAATTTCAACTCAAGCCTTATTCAACCAATTTCAAAATAGTAAAATTTTCATGGTTGTAGAAATAGAAGCTTACCTATGCTTGATGTATCTCTAAAGATGTAGTTGGTTTGAGTATTTGGGGACGACTTCCTCCTGTTGAAGTAAAAATTAATTATCCCCTCTTCTAGTCAAAATAGGTCTTTATAGTTTTTACTACAAAAGGAAGAAATCAAATATTATTATCTTTTTCTATTATTACTTTTTATGTGTGCATAATTGTGATTATATCTATCTAGCGGCATTTCCTTCCAAAGAAGAAATACATATTTTTATTAACAAATTTTATAATTGAAATACAAAATCTTAAAATTAACCAACTAGAGAAACTTGGTTACTTTATTATCTAATACTTGAAATGTTGAAGAAACATAAGTTTCAAATTAACTCACCTTAAAGAATGGAAGAGTCCTCTGTTATTGGGTGCAAAATTGATGAAAAGATTGGCTCAGTGAAGAAAGGCTACAATCCTTGGAAGATGAAGTAGAAATTAGTCAAACAAATTTAAACAAAAAATATGAATTATAATATTACAAAAATTTAGATATGAAGAAATTTATATATATTAATTAAAATGAAAAATAAAATGAAAACATGTCAATTTCATAATACCATTATAACTCAATATAGAACAAATCTCCATTTGAAACCTTAAGAATTCATAAATATACTAAAGAAATTTATCTTTAATAAATCAAATGAATAAAATCTAAATGTCATAATACATGGTAACTCAACATATATAACAAATTTTCTTTTGAAATCTTAATATTTATATTTAATAGGATTTTTAATATCAAAATCTTATAACAAAATTCTATATATAATATAGTTACTAAAAATGGAAACTTGAAAACCCTTTAAAATTATAATCATACCCACAATTATACAAAATAATAATCAATAGATATAATCACAAAGAAAATATCACATAACAATATTTTCCTAGGAAAAAAAAAGATTCTAAAGTTCCTTATTGTTAAAATGATAAATATATATATGTGTGTGTGTGTTTTTAATACTTTTTTATTATATATAAAAACCTTATAACAAAATTGTACATATATAACTTAATATATAACAAATCTTCATTTGAAACATTTAAGAATTATATTTAATAAGATATTTAAAATGAATATGTTATAACTAAATTCAATATATAACATGTTTAGTAATTATATTTATTCAAAATTCTTTAAAATAATAATCATACGAATAATTATACAATATAATAATGAAATTTCAAAAATCTTTGTTGATAAAAGCATTATTAATAGAGAGTAAAACTTCTCCCAGTTTACATGGGCAAAGACTATAGAGGCAACAATTTCTACTAGCCCATCCATGCATGGCATGGATGACGCACTGCCTCCCTCATTTCTCTCACCCTTCGTGCAACGTACAAACTCTGTCGTCTATGCCCGCACTGCCAACTCTGTCCCTGTCAGAGTAGAGTATAATTTTAAGGTTTATATTAAAAGATTAGATTATACTTTATCATTTTTTTTATTAAATAAATATTATATTTATTTTATTTCTTATTTAACTATAATTTTAAAATTATAAAAAATAGTTAAAATATTTTAAAATATTTAATATAAAAAATATTTAAATTTTCAAAACATATTTCTATTAAATTAATTTAAATATTAAAATTTTGATATTTTTAATATAAATTAATTATAAGTTTTAATTTTTAATTTTTAAATTTGATTATGAAATATTTAAGATAAAATAAGATAGAAAGTAAAAATATTTAAATTTAATATAAATATTTAGATGTTAATGTATTTAATATAATTTGATATTAATTGAATTTTATTTTCACCTTTTTTTCATTTTTTTGAATTTTATTTACTTTTTTAAAGAGAATACTTGTTAAAATCACCATATTTTAAAATAGAAAAAATTAACATTAATTATTTTTGAACAATAAGTTGGTAACTATCTTGATCTACTTAATAAAAAGTGTTAAAATTGAATAATATTTTATTTTTAACATTGAACTCAAGTGTAAAAGTGTTTTGGATTTAACTATGTGTGTTTTTACATCAAGTTTTAATCACACTAATATAATGTATTAGTATATCATGTTATAAATGGAAACATATTAGTTTAATTAAAATATATCATTAAATTATAAAGGGTAGTGTACCATTTTTTTCAAAGTTTAAACCTACACTTTCTTTTTTTATTTCTCTATTTAACCATCAATCTATATTTTGGGGCAGCCCATAATATATTAACATTAAATGTAACCCTAATTAGATTAAAACCCTAATTTGTCTAATGATAAACTATATTATAGGGAGAATGAAGTGGCACCAAAATGTTAAATATGGTATGCAATATATCATGATGTTGGGTATGGTTTGTGATCTATAAAAAATTCTAAGATAAATAGGGTTTTGAAGCCCTATTTTATTGAAGGAGACCTCACATCATAATTCTTGATGTGTTGAATAGTTTAGAAAAGCTCAAAATATGAATAGGATTTTAAGACCATATATTATGGTAGCTTACAATGCAAAAGAAGGAAGGAGATCTACTATCATAATATAGAATCAAATGTATATACATCACAATAACTTCTACAGAGAGAAGGTCTCATATTTTTGGTAGCTTATAATGCAAAAGGATAGATGGTTTGATCTAAACATACAAAAAAATGTATGATATGAATCTTCCTTAACCTTACTTCTATTTCAAAATAATATATTTACAATTAAACATAAATTTTAGTTTGATATAATTTCTATATTTTTTAATTAAAATTTATATTGATCAATAATAATATTTGATTAAATTTTAAAGGAATGCAAATATGAATAAGTTAGATCAAATATACTATTTATACTGTTTGACCATATTTCTCAAGTACAAAAAAAATATTCTATAAGAATGCACAATGTTGTACTCAATAATTAAGAGCCACACCTATATATGTTCTAATCTTTGAAATCATTTCCTTCTAAATTAATTGGCTTGCATTTGCCATAACTTTATTTTTTTTAAATAATTAGATATAAGTCAAAAGATTGAAATTTCATGCAACTTTCATGGTTAGTATTGATCAGTGTAGAATTTTGTGTGTTGTCACTTGTAATTAATCTATTTCGTTATTTTGAATCTTTTTAGTTTTTGGATATCATAAAATTATCAACTTCAAATATTTTATATTTTTTACAATTAAAATTTAGTTTAATTTTACAATATAAAAAAGTTTGTATGTAAAAATGAAAAAACAATACAATATAAAGAATACTTTTAAATTTAAATTTAATATTTAATTCATTTATATTACATAATCATTATAATTTAATTGATTATGAATTTAATAATTAAATAATAAATGTTTTATGAATTTTAGAAAATAGAATTTAGTTTAAATCTTTTTAGTTTTTGATATCATCACAATTAATAAATTTAAAAATTATCAACTTCAGATATTTTATATTTTTTACAATTAGAATTTAGTTTAATTTTACAATATAAAAAAGTTTGTATGTAAAAATGAAAAAACAATACAATATAAAGAATACTTTTAAATTTAAATTTAATATTTAATTCATTTATATTACATAATCATTATAATTTAATTGATTATGAATTTAATAATTAAATAATAAATGTTTTATGAATTTTAGAAAATAGAATTTAGTTTAATTTTTAAAATAAAACTAAAGAAAGAATTTAAGCATACATATATTAAATATTAATATATATAAATACACAGAGAGTTATCATTCTCTGATTTTCTTTTTTGATTGATTTATCTTTGTAATCAAATATTTGATTTCTCTTTGCAATCAAATTTTTTATTTATTTATTTATTTATTTATTTGTTCTTTTAGTTTATGCAAATATTTGAATTATTTTTCTTATTTATGTCTTTATTTAAGAATGTCATAATTAATTAACTCATTGCAACTCTAATTGAACTCTAACCCTAATTGGAACCCTTATTCTAACCCCAAGATTTATATGAGATAACCCTAACCTTAATTTAATTCTAACCCGAAACTTTGTCCTAGAATTCTAACTCTAACTCTAACCCTAAACCTAAGTAAACCCTAACCCTAATCCTAATTAAAAGTTTAATCCTAACTATAATACTAATTTTAACATTAATCATAATTATAATCCTAACCTTAGTTGAACACCCTAACCCCAATCCTAATTGAAATCTAACCCTAACTGTAACACTATTTCAAACTCTAATCATAATTATAACCTTAACCCTATATTTGAACACCATAAGCCTAACCCTAACTATAGTTGTCCCTAATTGAACCTTAACCCTAATTGGACATAAAACTTAGTCACCCAAAAATTACTTTGACTTAGTCACTCTAATTTTTTTAACAATAGTAGAAGATAATTCCAATTGACAAGTAGCCTCAAGAAAGATCTTTAGAATATCTTCTCGTTCTATCAATATTACCAATAAAAAAATACCACTTTGACTTAGTCACTCCCAACACCTACTTCCTAAATGGTCATTGTGATGCACAAATATTAAATTATGCATAGATAAACAATAAATTACACATAGGTAAACATGCCACACACCATATTTTACATAAATAATAGTTTGTTTAATTTATTTAAATGAAACATATATCTAATACAAATAAAATTAACATGATGACATCTTCTTGTATTAGTAAATTAAAATAACAACTTTATTTTATATATTAATCAAATTCTTTTAAATTTATTTATTGAAAATAAAATTAACATGTTATTATTTACAAATTTTGGAGTTAATAATTTATAAGTATTATTATTTAGATGAAATAATAATTTCATCTAACAATTCTAAGTCCTAAAACCCCAAAGGGAGGCAGTGCGGCATCCATGCCATGCATGGATGGGTCGGTAGAAATTGTTGCCTCTATAGCCTTTGCCGTTTGCATGCATATGAGGAGAAAATTAGGGAATGAGAAAATCAAGGATTGAAACTACTATCTAAATTTGTATGAATAATTTGCATGAAATAAAACACCATTACCATTGTACACAAGGCCTGCAGTGCAGCTGAAGTCTCTGAATGACCCATTCACAAGTTATCCATCTATTAAATTTGCATTCCTATCAAAGCATGAATCACTTATTTAATGAAAAATCTCTGCAAACAGCCATTATCATCCATATAGTTTTGGTCCTAGACAATATCATTACAGGAACAATGTGTATGTAGACCAAAGAAGCTTCAAAACTTTCCTATAAAGGATACAATTGAAGGAGCCAAAAGAAAAATATAGGGATGCAGCAATTTGAATAATATGGGCAATATTCCTCGAGAGCTACAGACTGCAAACTCAGAAAATCTAGATGCTAGCTAGCTGCACTGTAATGTGCCATTCAAATAGGTTTTAGAGTGGTTGTAGAAAGTAGAAGCCATGGTTATTTAAAAATTCCAGTATTTCTCTCTAAATGTTTCACCCATGAAAAAGAGACTGCACCAATGGCAATCAAGAAAGCAACTAATTTTATATTTAAAGAAATTGTTATAATTGGTGGATTGCAAAGAACAACAAATAGTAAGAAAATCCAGAAATAATTTTTTTTACAATATTAAGAAAAATTGAAATCAATATCTAAATATTTTGTGTGAGTACTTAGAGGCAACATGATTAAAATTAAATAGAACCTTAAAATTAAAAATCTATTAAGAGATTTAAATGTAGAAACTAAAAAAATTATAATTTCATTTAATTAAATAAGATCACTTCTTTGCGCCAAATGTACCTAAAGATGTTTTAATTGATGATATATCATATCATTAATGTGCATTTTAGTGTTTATTACTAACATAGGAACAAATTTTAAGAAGGCTATTACACAATAAGAAGAATACTAGGCCACATAGGATTGTTGAAATACTGCAAGTTTGTAGGAACCTCTATCAAAATCACCAACCAATATACTCTGTCAGCAACATCATCCAAGTGGTTGATTGAAGCTACTATAAATGTGTTAAAAATGTTTCCCAAGAAAAAAATATATGTAAAGTAGCACAGGGAGAGTTTTAAAAGTAATACTATAACAACATTTCATTTGCATGCTAGCTAAAAAAATATCTAATATAGATAAAATTTTAGCGAAACTTGACATAAACAAAAGAGGATCCCTTCAACATACACGTACTGTGAGACAAGCACCTCTTGCACAACCCTTTGAAACTTGGTTGAAAGAGACATTAGAGACGGGAAAATCCAAACAAGTTAATGCACTTTGTCATCTGTTGACTCTAAAATTTGTGTCTCAGGCATAAAACCCTGCTAATGTTCTTGTTCCCTTGTATGCTTGTATTCATTTTCTTTTATGTAGTTCCTCCTATCTAAAAATTGCAAAAGATCTATCTATTTTTCCCCAACAACTAACCAACCAAACCAACAAATCCTTATCAAGAATTTTTTTGAGAATTTGGTTTTGGTTTTGGCTTGGTTGATTTGTTTGTTTGTTTTTCATCCTATATGAAGAACCATTTTTCAAAATTTGTTATCCTTCACTCCAATCTTTTCTCCCCTCCAATCTTTTCTCCCCCATTTTAGAAAATTTCCCCACCTTTTACCTCCAAGAATCAGTTGGGCCAATCTAATACACTATTTACTAATATATACTAATACAAAATGTTAAAAATAATTTATATTTTCAATCTTATAAATTTAAATTCAAATAAATTATAAGTAATTTAATTACTATCTACATCCTACATAAAAATACACTATTTACTAATATATACTAATATAAAATGTTAAAAATGATTTATATTTTCAATCTTATAAATTTAAATTCAAATAAATTATAAGTAATTTAATTACTATCTACATCCTACATAAAAATACACTATTTACTAATATACACTAATACAAAATGTTAAAAATAATTTATATTTTCAATCTTATAAATTTAAATTCAAGTAAATTATAAGTAATTTAATTACTATCTACATCCTACATAAAAATACACTATTTACTAATATATACTAATACAAAATGTTAAAAATAATTTATATTTTCAATCTTATAAATTTAAATTCAAGTAAATTATAAGTAATTTAATTACTATCTACATCCTACAAAAAAATACACTATTTACTAATATATACTAATACAAAATGTTAAAAATAATTTATATTTTCACTCTTATAAATTTAAATTCAAATTATAAGTAATTTAATTACTATCTACATCCCACATAAAAATACACTATTTACTATATATACTAATACAAAATGTTAAAAATAATTTATATTTTCAATCTTATAAATTTAAATTCAAGTAAATTATAAGTAATTTAATTACTATCTACATCCTACATAAAAATACACTATTTACTAATATATACCAATACAAAATGTTTAAAATAATTTATATTTTCAATCTTATAAATTTAAATAAGTAAATTATAAGTAATTTAATTACTATCTACATCCTACATAAAAATACACTATTGACTAATATTTACTAATACAAAATGTTAAAAATAATTTATATTTTCAATCTTATAAATTTAAATTCAAGTAAATTATAAGTAATTTAATGTTAAAACGTAGCACATGACTTCCACCTACCTGCCATTTTCAGTGCAGTTTCAAAAACTTTACACAAAATATTCCTTCATTGCTTTCACCGAACAAAAAAATTAAGAAATATAATGTAAAAAATAAAAGAAAATAAAACCCATATACTAACTCAAACAATCAAAACTTTTTATATACTAAAAACAACAATTAAAAAAATTAATTAAATTTATATCAATAATACTATGAATTCTTTTAAAAATCAAACATCCATTTACCATGCAAAATTAACATTTGGGTGTTCTAGTAAAGCACATCAACGCTATCTTTACCTTATCATATTATTGTCTTTTCAACAGTGTTATAAGGAAAAGGTTTTGAGGAATGCTGAGATTCCAATTAAAACCCCTCACAATTTTAGTAATATTTACGTTTAAATCAGTAAATATAGTTTGAGATAGGAAGACAAGCATAAGTGGCTATTCATAATATATAAACAACATTTTACTCCAATTTCATATATATATAAATATAAATAGGTAGATATAGATGTGTCAGCTAAGCATAGATCCAGTGGATAAATCCTCAGTTTTGCTGGTGTCTAGTTTTGAAGCAATGGATTCAGATCGCATGAATTACTACAACCGTCCAGAGCAGTTTGGTTGATCTGAAGCCCAGTGTCATATAACTGTTGTCCACCTGCTTTCCAGTGTGGTGGGAGCACAGCTTTTTTCGCCCACAGCATATATCCATCATACCCTGAAGTTACTAAAAATCTGAACTGAAGACCTCCAGTTGGGGGGTTGCTAATGTCCCACACTGCTCCATGATTGCGTGTCAAGTACTTCCACTGAAAACCACCCACCTGCAAAATAAGGTTTTGTATTAACTACTCACTCATGGAAACAATCGCCTGTAATTCTACAATCGTCTTACCTGCGCAACATCTACATTAACAATATCTGTCTGCCCTCCTTGGTATACAAATTTCAAAGCCAGATAATCCGGATAACGACTGCTCCCGTCCACCATCACAGACAGATTATGTCCTTTATATTGGCAGAAAATCCTGTCCACCAAAACACAAATTTTAAGGACGTACAACTGCCCAAATTTAACTTCTCTAGGGCTGAAAGTAGAAACCCTGGCATTTGCCATTTAAAAGGGATTTAAAAGGAAAGTTCCTTTTTCAGGATTGCAAAGTTGGTGAGGATTCCGATTGACATTGCAAATACGGTAAGTTCTTAAATTTAGTAAAATTTGTCATCCCTAAAACTATGAGAAACAATGTTTAAATTTTAAAATGCCCTAAATAACAAATTTGAAGCTCCTGGAATTAAATTTACTGGTGCGATTTGAAGAAGTTTAGTCTAAGATCCATGCTTCCATATGAATAACAAAACGATCTTGTGAAATAAAATCCTCTCTGATATAAAATCTGTAAGCATTAAAAATACCTTTCATATTCAATGTCGACAATCCCTTTTTTCTGAAGAGCAGCGCCTTTATTTGAGAGTGCCAATGCTGTAAATGTATGGCTTGGAACCACAAAATCCGTCTGATTGTTTGTTGCTAGGTCTGTGACCACTATCTTTTGCCATGACTTGCTACAGAGTCTGGGATCCAAACACCTTATCTGCAAATCGTCTCCTCTTAAATCCATTCCATAACATCATAATTCACATAAAGTATTATGAACAACATTGATTTGGTATATTTTTGGAATTGATTAATGTATTTTTTTCTTCATCAGATCATCAAAATGAGATAACAAACCAAAATAACTAAATAAATGAAAGGAATAAATGACATGCCTGATAGCATGCGCTACATCCGAGGCCATTTCTATATAATTTGGTGCTTGCAGCTGCCACATTTTGGCCATTGAGTCTCGCAGCAAAGGCACCGTATCCACACGCACCATCTGTGGATATATCATAAAACATAATCAGATTATATAAACTAAAGAATGCAAGGTTAAGTTTTAAATTTGTTTCAGTCTACCTTTAATGGCCGTTTCGCTGTGATAATAGGCTAGTTTAGAACGGTGGATGCAACTATCGCAACTGGAGACTGGACTTACAATAAATGCCACTAGAATTGAAGTGCAAACGAATGCCAAACAGAAGAACCTCAACATCGCCATGGCCTGAACACTGAGAAGCACTGTAACTAAACGAGAAAGGGATCCTTTAGTTTATAGTGAAAGCTTGGAGGCCCTGATGTAATTACATGATTGAAAGCTATCAAACGGGTAGAGTGGGCTTTAAATTACAGTTATCCTTATTTAGAAAGATAAAGCAAATTATTACGAGGATTGTTGTGCACGGATTTGAAGTTTGCCGGAAAAAGGGGAGATGTTGATATTTTATCTTACTCTACAATTAATTGCTCAGCAGATATGGCGTGCTAAACAAAAGGTGTAAGAAAATAAATACAAGTGGCGTGTGGTGATTTGTTTTGGTCATTATAATATAGTTAGTTAGTATTTGTCAGAACAATTTATTTGAACATTAGTTTGTAGTGAATGGGTCTTTGGTTTGTTGGGAAAACTGAATGAAATTAAATGAGCTCACTAGGGATCAAATCTCAACAAGCATTAAAGACAAATCTTGATAAGGATTCAAATGAATTTTTGGTTGAAAAAGGTTTTTAACTTGTCGTGGAAGTCAAGTTTCTAAAAGATGTATTTTATTACATTGCTTGCTATGCAATATTTGTTGTAGAATCAAATGAATATAATTTGTGAGTCTGTTGTTGAAGTTGTCTATGAAAGAGTCCAAACTTGGATGATGGAAATTGTAATATTTTTATTCTGATCAATACAAGTCTTATATCCATTTCTCCTACCCTTCCATTCCTTCAAAGGGATGAGGTTGAGATTGTGCTCTAGATGACTTTAATGAAATGAATATCTCTCAATCCTTCACTCTTAGCCAAAGAGGTTTCAGCCTAAGGCTCATATTTGTGTAGCTAAGCAATTATGTGAATTTGATATAAAACCCTCTTAGAAAAATAAATAAATTTAATTTGTTTACTTACAATGTTTAAAATAATTATCAAAGTATTACTGGGAGAATTGCATCAACCCAAAAACTAACATAGACTTAAGAACATTGATATTATAGGATTACATCAATCTTACTATTGGCAAGTTAGTTAATAAAACAATAATGTGAGTTTAGTTTTTATAGAAATTGGCTAGATATATAGTTGTGGGTTCAAGTTTGTATAACGAAAATGTTTTGTTACACATCCATTACTATGACTAGATTGTAATTTGTATGAATGAAAGAATAACATATTAATGAGTAGTTAGCCTCATTATTAATATTTATGAACATATTACTAGGAGAATTGCATCAACCCAAAAACTAACATAGACTTAAGAACATTGATATTATAGGATTACATCAATCTTACTATTGGCAAGTTAGTTAATAAAACAATAATGTGAGTTTAGTTTTTATAGAAATTGGCTAGATATATAGTTGTGGGTTCAAGTTTGTATAACGAAAAATGTTTTGTTACACATCCATTACTATGACTAGATTGTAATTTGTATGAATGAAAGAATAACATATTAATGAGTAGTTAGCCTCATTATTAATATTTATGAACATATTAGGGTAAAAGCACAAAGTTGTGTCACACTTTATAAAGGAAATGGCCAGATCCAACTTTTAAACTCAAATCACTAAAAATTGGCATATATTTTTTTCCAATTTTGATAAATATATTTTTTTAAATAAATAGAGACGTCAACTTTCATATTAAATATTTATCTAAAATGGAAAAAAAAATATTTAGTGCATCATATTTTTTTCAATTTTTTTAATAAGTTTTAGTATTTTTCCTTAGCATGGTAATGAACCTAATATTTTGTTTGATAACCTACTTTTAGTAAAAATAAAAAATAAAAGATAAATAATAATTAAACTATTAAAATAAAATATATTTTTTGAAAACTTCTTTTACTTATGGATCTACAAAATTATTTTTATGTTTTAAGAAGAAATATTTTCATTTTTATTTTTAAGAAAATATTAACACATTAAATTAGGAGTTATTGAAACTTCAAGTTTTTCAAATAATTTTATTTATGTGACTTAACTCTTACCAAAGTTGAAGTGTTTACTTGGTGAATGCTTTCCAAATACTTGAAATCCTAGCAAATTGAAATTTTAAAATTTTAAGAAAAAAATATCTCTTAATTGGAAGAATGAGGGTTAGTAGGTCCTTCACCTACAAAGAAATACCACCCCATTTAAATAGAGTGCTATAAAATATAGAAGTGTTATTTTCTCCACCTATTAATTACTTTAACTTTCAATACAAATAGTCATTTTGAACTTTCAATACAAATTTAACCACTTTGAATCACCTACATATAACTACATGACCATTGGATAAGGATGGAAAAAACTAACAAAATAATAACCACTAAAATCAAAGGCACCATGTGTGAGCCTATCAAATTATTGAAACTAAAAATGAGTGTTGCAATAAAACTAAATTCAATAATAAGTTACTACATCAATAAGACTGTGTGCAAAACAAAGTAAATCAAATTGAACTAATATCACCTCCACAAACATGCCTATATCTTACTCCATTTCCACTTGATAATATTGTAATAATTATGTGTGGATTGCTCTTAACTTAGCATAACCTCGATCCACAAAATAGATGCAAAGATGGCTTGATTTCTCAAAATTTGTAGAGATTTAAATTCCTAAATGACCATGTACTTATAGCTTTCACTTGATAGTTGATTGATGGTGTCAAATGCTTTAAAAGATCAATAGATGAAATTGATTGAGAGATCATTATGAATGTGCAAGTGACATGTGTTAAGGTGAGAGGCTAGGATGATTAGTTAACTGGTTGCATGGATCAAATGACTGGATGCATGGATGAGTTAAGTGAGATTGAGTGAGAGTGAACTAATGTTGCTTTTCAGTTAGTTAACTAAATTAGGAGATGGAAGAATTTAAATAAATTATTTAATTCCAAGTGCATGAGGTGAAGATATAATAAGGAAATAAATAAAATATTGATTTTATTTTTTTTAGAATAAATAAAGATAGAAAAAATAAATTAAATTAATTTATTTAATTTTAGAAAAAATAAATGATTATGAGACATCGTGCACAAAACTCATCTGTCGTGTTTTTCAAAAAGAGCTTTCAAGGCATGCTAATCACAATCAATGAGTTGCGAGAGCATATGGAAAATGTCCCTCACATCTAGTTGATCATTTGATGTGTTTTAGTACTACACTAAGGGGTACAAGATCTTATTAGGAAAAATGTCAAGCTAAATTAACTGACCTCTTGCATCAAATTGGAACACCAACTATTTTCTTTACTTTGAGTGTAGCAAATATGTATTGGCCAGATTTGCATGCACTAATGTTAGGAACACAACCAACTAATCCACAAGAAGCACAAAAGTGGCGATGACAAAACATTATTGACTATCCACATATTGTGGCATATTACATGCACCTACGATATACATAGTTTCGAAAGGAATTAATGCAGAAGGGAATGAAAGTAAAAGATTATTGGTCAAGATATGAATGGAAACATAGAGGATCACCACATATGCATGGATTTATAAGGTTAGAGGGAGCACCAAATATAGACAACTTGAATTGGGGAAATGATCATGAAATAAAAATGCACAAAAATATTTTGATTCTATTATTCATGCATGGAATCCATGAGGAGATCCACATCAATCAAATATATATAAATTTCAAAATATATTATACTTAAAAGTATTGTATGCTAACTAATAAAATACATACGACACTGTGGATGCTACTAGCTTAGATAGCTTAAATACATCTATCTAAAATATGTCGAGAGATAGCAGTCTCAAGGTGCCTATCTATTCTAAAAAAAAAATACACTATAGGCACCTCGAGACTGATATCTCTTGGTGTATTTTAGATAGATGTGTTTAAGATATCTAAGCTAGTTAAATAATTAAAATTATTTAATTATGGTGGATGAGAAGAATGTAATTAATTAAATAATTCAAAATTATTTAATTAATGTAAATAATTAAATAATTATAAATGATTTAATTAGTGTGGATAAGAGGAAATGATAAATTAATTAAATAGTTGAAAAAATATTTAATTAATATTGATGATGGAAAATGTAGGGTTGGACAGGGCTCTGCCTGCAACTCGTTTGGGGAAAGGTATACCTCGTCCATAGGATCTTCATCTTCTCAACGACCCAGAGGCTCTGGTTAAGTATTTTCCTTTTCTGTTGGACATGAGTGGTTTGGAGCTTGTGGAGCACAAGTGTTTGGCCATGGCAAGAGCATATTTCCTAAAGAAAAAATTTCATCTGGTTCATGTTGTAGACTCGGCCTGGAAGAGGGAATTCAAGGTCTTCACCCAATAGAATGTATGGTGAACAGGGCTTAGGTGGTGGGTTTTGTTTTTCTTTTTTGGATCAAAGTAAAATGTGTTATCTTTTTATTGGTTAGCCGATGTTCGGCATTGCCACTGTATTTCTCAGGTAGTATGGCTTAAGTCCTATATATGTTGAGAGTTTGGTAGTTCTGTGTGGGGGTGTCTTTTGTATCGACAAATTTTGTTGTGTCTTGGGATGAACAAAATATTTGTAGGTTGCCCAGGTTGGGCTCAATCAATGTAAATTTTTTTCTCAAATCAATACAAACTATCTTGCTTACCGATCAAAAAAATATATTGATGATGGAAAATGATGAAATAATTAAATAATTAAAAACTAATTGATTAAAGTAGATGAGGAAAACTAATGAA
>VDFB02375209.1:0-33685 GCA_007258455.2 Sequoia sempervirens
AATATTTGGTAGGTATTACAATGAAGTCAACCAAGATGCTTACTCAAGATGAAAGCTCTCATTCAAGAGATTGTTGGGAAGGATCAAGTGCTTACTCCCAAGGAAAACATGATGCAATTGTAGCAATAATCAAGAAAAGGTAGGCCGGTTTAACATCTTGGTTAAATAAACTTTGGGGTAAATATTCACACACCCTTGCTGCATTAAAAGAACATAAAAGGATGGATGGATGGATTATGGAGAAGTTTCAAGAAACAAACTAGAGAGATGTTTCTAATAGTGCAACAATTGTAGCTATAAATCATATGATGCATAAACATCAAAACTTCTATGAAGAATTGCAAAGGGGTGAACAGGGATTGATAAATGCCACCAAGAAAAAAATGATTACATTCTCTGATGATAGAGGGGAACTAAAAGAAATGACCAAATGGAAATGTGGGAGTGAATCAATACTACATGAAATTCTGAAGACAACTACTACGGAGGACACAACATTGGAAGAAGCGAGCGAGCAAAATGAGAAGATGATAAAGATGGAGATCACAATCTAGAACGTAGTTGGAGATGTGGATACGTACAAACGCTGGGATTATTTGGATCACCTATCTAAAACTCATTTATGGCTAAATAGAGCCTGATTATCCTTTAATCTATTTTTTATGTAAACATATGGCATTTCTAAAAGGACGCGTCCTTTCGAGTATTTGATGTATAAATATTTGTTTCAGTAGTGAAACAGGGATAGATAGAATATCAAAGATTGAAGATAGAATAGGAAAATACATTAGAATACAATGTTTTGCAGAAATGAGACTATGATGCATGTTTAAGATTATGGAGATATCAATGAAAATCATTTAATATGGTGGCGTATTTTTGGTGTCAATTGTTTGTTGTGTTTATTGAAAGTATTACTAAAGTTGTCTCCAGGGTTGGTGCTTTCTGGTTATTTAAATTGATATAACAAGATTATATCCAGATTTTCAGTACACATTTGTTGTATCTATGTGGTTGATTAATTGGTTCTTTTCAAGAAAAGATTAAATCCTTTTAATTAATCATAGTAATCAGGGAAATTCATCTGGATTATTAAGAAGAACTTGGTAGTCATAATCTTACATGTTTATACAAGTTATAAACTAAAATATATGCCAAACAATTTGAATGTTTTTATTCAAAAAGAACTTACTCATTTAGATTTCATTTGACTTGGCATACCCAATAAGGCACTAGTCTCTACATTTTCATCATTTAGTTTCATTCATTTTTTACATCTGTTAACTGAACATATTATGTTTTTCAGTTTTAATATTGCTATAAAATTTATACCAAATCAAGTTTTATTTGTCCACTCTCATTTTCCACTATGGGAAAAACACTTCAAAAGAGATAAGCACAAGTCAAGTCTGCCTCACTCATATAGGTACACCCGCCTAGGTCTAGCAGCACCTGAAGAGTAGAAGGTCTAAACCATTTGACCTTGTCTATTACCCTGAAACGTACCAAGAGATTGGCAACCTCTGGAGGCATTGATCCTACATTTTTGAGAGATAAAAATTTGGCAACTCTACTAGGGACTCAACTCAGAATCAGGGCCTTAATCATAGAGTCAGAAACCTTGTACAAACTCCACTGGGAATAAGAAATATCAAAGACTTTATCACTTTTAAGAAAGTGAGTGGAGACTCTGACAAAAACATTGCAACATGAATGGAAGAAGAACCCAATATAAGGGTGGTCCTCATGGAGGTCCTACTGGTAACAGTAAGTGGACACACAAAGATGATAAGGTTGATAGGGGTAAGGGGATAAATGAGGACATGTGAATAACTAACAAAGACAAAGCACCAAGATCGCATTGTGAAACATATGATCATTATGATACATGGAGAGATAATTCAAGTGCAGAACCTTGTACCCCTGAAGAACAAAGAAGCCCTTTTTATAATCCTCAAAAACAGGCAGAGTTCGATGCTAAATTCAAAGTTGAATGACTCAGATGTCAATAGGAATATGATCAAAGAATGGAGGATAACCATAATGAGTTCAATGATCATGTTATTCCTCAAGAAAATTATGAATCTTTAACTCATGAAGAAGTAAAAGCACAGTTTGAGTTACAGAAAAAGGAGCTAGAAGAACTAAAAGCTGAATATGAGAAAGCCCAAATGATACAAGCAATGAGAGACATCAAATTGCAGAAAGCCAAAATTATTGCTCAGACAGCTGGTTGCCCAAAGTATGTACCACCTCATAAGTAGGGTAATAATAGTGCAGGGCCTTCTGATCCATCAAAGGCTCCTCACAATCAAATAGGGAATCAATACAAACAGCCAAACCATCCACCACATATTCCTTCACAATATACAAACACCCAACCACCTCATGGTCAACATTATGTGCCACATCATCATACACAATACAATAATCCTGTGTACCAATATCAGTACCCACCTAACCCTCCCCCTCATCAGTATACAACAATTATCAAATAATCTGACTTGGTAGGGTTTCAATTATACCCTTACCCTATGGATGGCAGTTGGAGAAGTCTGGTGCCTAAGTTTACAGGAAGTAGTGCAATTACTGTTGAAGATCATTTAAGGAGTTTCAATGCCTTCATTCAAGATTTGGATGTACCTTATGAGGACTTACATATGAGGCTATTCATGATGTCGCTTATTGAAGAAGCTAGGGATTGGTTCAACAGCCTACCAACATCCTATGTTAATTCTCTCCAATAATTTTAGGATCGATTTCTCGAACAATATGGGAATCTAAGTGCACTGGATGCTGCTCTTCATGAGTTAATGCAGATTCAGAAAAATTAGAATGATTCAATTTATGATTTTAACCGAAGATTCAACAAATTACAGAATAAAATACCTCTCGGATCAAAGTTGCCAGACTCTGTAGCACTGAGTGTTTATTTGAATGCATTTGTTCCAAAAATAGGGCATGAACTAAGAAATAGGTTCCTAAGAGATTTGGTTGAAGCCCAAAAGATAGCATTAACAATTGAAAACAATAGAAAAGTTGTTGGGATAATCAGTAAAAGAGACAACCCTAGGGTTCCTCAACAAACTAATAATTATCAATACAAACAGGAGAACACATACATAAATGAAAGGCCTAGGTTACATGACATTCCCTATAATACAAATTGGAAGGATGGAAAACTTGTATAGGATAGGCCTAGAAACAAAGAAACTCCTTATCCATTAAGGAAGAAGGGAACATATATGGTTAATAACAATTATTTTGCGAAATTTGTGATAAGCCACATTCCCTAGATTATTGTGTTGTAGCCCAAAGAATGCAAGAAGAAGGAATGTTAATGGGAAACAATGGAGAAGATCACAAAGTATATTTAACTTCAAATACTTTTCACCATGTTGAGGAGAAGTACTCATCTTCAGAGGATGAGGGTTATGAGTACGATGTTTCAAATCAAAGGTACAATGTCCACATGGCTGAACAATAGGTTCTTTTTGACTTTGAAGAAGATTATACATAACCACATTCTTTTGAGGTGCTACTCAGTGCAGTATGAGGAAACTCACCGAAGAGGAGATAGAGAGATTAACCATTGATGCAGTTGAAGAAGCAAAGATTAAGTACTAGTTGAGAAATAGGACAGTAAATGAGAAGGAAGGTGTCCCCAGGGGAATATTTATGAAGGATCAAAGGGTGACACAAGGAGTTTCGAAGAAAACATAAAATAAACAACATGATAAAAATGAACAGAAGCTTGTCCAAAAGGAGGAAGTTAAAGAGTTTCACAAAGAAATGCAAAAGACTAATCAATCAAGTAAAAGACAAAAAGAAGAGGACAAGGGAGAAACATCAGAAAAAAAGAGAATGATTAAGGCAGAGGGTTCCTCTTTTGAAAATTAAGGAATATAGAGACAGTGTTGTTCAATTAATAACAAATGGAAATGAAAAACATATAAATTATGAAAGTAAGATGGCCACTAAAACTATTAATAAGCAAGAAAAAAAAGTGAATATCCCAGAAGTGTGCCTTAATAATGCATTATTAAGTCCCCCACAAGTTGATCCTTTTTTCACTACATTACTCATAAATAACAAATTGTTGAGGAATTGCATGATAGACTCTGGCGCTGCCATAAATATTATGCTAGTTGGAGTTATGAAACAACTTGGCATGTGGGTGGATACTAATGGAGGGAAGTGCTATGCAATGGATAACAGACATGTTCCTGTGGTGGGTATTATGAAAGATGTTGAAGTCAAACTAGCTGCTTATCCTCAGGTGGCCTATAATATAGATATAACAGCAATTGACACCATTCCTTAGTTTGGGATGCTTTTATCAAGGTAGTGGATGACAACAGTTGGAGGAAATGTCCAGTTTGATTTGTCTTATGCAAATATTCCAATGAATGGTCAGGAAGTTAAGTTGTATAGGGAGCCAAGGATGAACCAAGTTGTTGCTTGTGTACCTCAAGATCAAATCAATTGTTTTTGTGATGTGGATCTTGGAAATTTCAAGATAGAACCAGCCCAGCCAGAGTTAGTAAATACTGATCCAATTGAAAAGCATGTTGCACAAAAATGCACTGGTGTGTGGAAAATGTACTTTGATGGAGCATGTAGCTAGGAAGGTAATGGAGTAGGAATAATATTCGTTTCACCTGAAGGAATTACATTTAAGTATTTATTTTTGCTAGCATTTGAATGTACTAACAACGTGGCAGAGTATGAAGCCTTATTAACAGGTTTGAATATAGTTGTAAAACATAAAATCAAGTTGCTAGCTGTTCTAGGGGATTTTGAGTTAGTTGTTTCACAAATTAAATCAAAATATGCAACCAAACATAAAAGATTGAAGCAATATAGGAATGTTGTATGGGACACAATTGAGCTATTTGATGCATTTTCTATTATATGGGTTGATCGGTCGAAGAACATAAAGGCAGATTTTTTGGAAAATGTAGCTCTAAGAAGGGATGACATTACACTGGCTAGAGTATCACAGATTGAGTTCAAAACAAGACCTGTTGTGCCTGATAATATATATATTTGGCAGGTTTTTAATGATGACACTGATCTCCTAAAATTTCTTCACTGTATAGATCAATATGAAGCCCAAGAAATTGATTTCAATGCCTTCATTGAAGAAGTAGATGGGAAACAAATAGTATTTGGGAAGGAGGTTTTACAGCTTAAAACTAATAAGATTCCTAAAGGACTAGTGGCATTGGAGAGAGTATATGATGGGAGCGATTGGTCCCTCATGAAGCAGACACCAGTGAAGAAGGAGGACATTGAGGAGATTAACTTAGGTACTGAGATGGCACCAAGAAAGGTGCACATAGGGAAGAAAATAAGCCCGCCAATTAGAAGAATGTTGATAGCATTACTGAGAAAATATAAACATTTGTTTGCATGGTCTTATGAAGATCTAAAGGCATATAGGGAAGATTTGTTTCAGTGTGAAATACCATTGAAGCCAGATGAAAAGCCATTTAGACAGAAGAAAAGACCCATTAATCAAACATTGGAACCAAAAATGCAGGAAGAATTGGCAAAGCTCAGGGATGGTGGCATCATCAAACCAATCAGGCACTCAACATGGGTCTCAAACCTGGTCCCTGTGAGGAAGAAAAAAAGAGATATTAGATTGTGTGTGGATTTCAAAAACCTAAATATAGCATCCCTCGAGGATAATTATCCTCTACCCAATATGGAGGCTATATTACACAAGGTGACAGGGTGCGAGCTTTTATCTATGATGGATGGGTTTTTAGGTTATAACCAAGTCAAGGTTAAATAATGTGAACAATATAAGATAATTTTTACAACCCCATGGGGGACATATGTATACATAAGAATGTCGTTTGATCTCACAAACACAGGAGCAACCTTCCAAAGAGCTATGGACATCGCATTTGCATACTTGATTAATGCTATCATGGTGGTGTATCAAAATGACCTTACTACTTATTCAAAAAGGGTTGAAGATCATGTAGAACATCTGGAAAAAGGTATTTATTAAAGCTTTAGAATACGGTATTAGTCTGAACCCTAAAAAATGTCATTTTGCAGTCATAGAAGGTAAACTCTTAGGAAATATTGTATCCAAAGAGGGGATTAGAATAGATCCTGAGAGGGTTGAGGCCATAGATAAAGTTCCTATCCCTAAAAATGTTAAGGCCATCCAGTCATTCTTTGGACAGATCAACTTTGTTAGGATATTTGTATCTAATTTTTCTGAAATCATTAAACCCATATCAAAAATGTTAAGGAAAGGAAAAAAAAGTAGATTGGACTACAGAAGCATTAGATGCTTTTATATCAATCAAAAAATCTATCAAGGAAGCTCATGTCCTTAAGTCCCTGGATTTTTCAAAACCCTTTCAAATATTTTCATTTGCTTCATTACACACCATAGATGTCATGTTACAGAAAAATGAGGAAGGTCATGAACATCCTGTGTCTTTTTTTAGTAAGTCATTGCAGGGGTCAGAATTGAAATATGATATAATGGAAAAACAAGCTTTTGCATTGGTAAAAGCTACAAAGGCTTTTAGGCCATATCTTTTTGGAGCTAAGGTGATTGCCTATGTCCCTCATGCAGCTGTTAAGGATATTCTGACACAGTCTGAGGTAACAAGAAAAAGATGTAGATGGATTAATAAAATCCAAGAGTTTGATATGGAGATACAAATCACTAAGCTAGTGAGAGGTCAGGGTTTGGCTAGGTTAATGGCAGAAGCGAATATTGAAGCAAATCAAAATTTCAATATAGAGGAGGAAGAGAATGCAATTGCGAGCATTGAGCATACTCCTCGGTATGCAGACATCATGCATTACCTTAAATACATGAAGTGTCCATAAGGATTGAGTGACAACCAGAAAGGAAGTTTGAAGCTGCAAGCATCTAAGTATGTGTTCATGGATGGAGATTTTTTTTGGAAGAATAGGGATGGTATATTGTTGTTATGTCTGGATGAGTCACAAGCTAAGCATGTATTAAGTGAAATGTATGAAGGGGTTTGTGGAGGGCATTACTCTGCAAAGAAAACTGCACATAAAATTCTTAGGGTAGGTTATTACTGGCCAAAAGTTTTTAATGACTCCTTTTCATATGTAAGAAGATGTGAAGCCTGCCAAAAATTCTCTGGGAAAATGAAGTATCAGGGAGCTTTACCACTTAGGCCTTTGCAGGCTGAAGCGCCTTTTCATCAGTGGGGAATTGATTTCATTGGAGAGATACAAGAGAAATCGAGTGGAGGAAATAGGTGGATACTGGTGGCTACTGATTATTTTACCAAATGGGTAGAAGCAGTCCCAACCAAGCAAGTTACAAGTAAAGTTGTGACAAATTTTCTAATGGATAACATCATTACCGGATTTGGTACACCACTAAGACTGATTACTGATAATGGGATGTGTTTTAGATCTAATGAATTCAGAATTTTTTATAGCACATATGGTATTACCATTTCTTATACAACTCCTTACCATCCGCAAGCTAATGGTCAAGCAGAGTCCAGCAATAAAAGTCTTCTCAAGATTATAAGGAGGATGTTAGCTCAGAATAAGAAGGCTTGGGATTCAAAACTGAAACTGGTTGTCTAGGCTGATAGGATCACTATAAAAAAGGAAATTGGAAAATCCCCATTTGAATTGGTGTATGGAACACAAGCCAGGATGCCTTTATAGAATTTGTTACTAGTTTACATGTTTATCCTTCAAGAAGATTTGGATATTCTAGAACCTATGGAGGAGAGAATGGAGCAACTAGCTGAACTCAATGAGATAAGGAGAGTAGCTCAGAACCAGAACATGAAGTTACAGGCACAGATGAAGTATTTATTTGATAAAAAGGAAAAAAGATAGAAAATTTGAAGAAAATGATTTGGTACTGACGTGGAATGCAAGGTGTCAGGAGAAGGGAAAGCATAGGAAATTTGAAGCCTTGTGGTTAGGACCTTTTGTGGTTATGGGAAAGAGAGGTGAAGATTCATATTATCTACAAAATATGGCTGGTGAAGATCAGGAGTTTCCTGTGCATGGGAAATTTTTGAAACATTTTTTCTCTTGAGCAATACAGACAATTAAGGGTTGCCAGTGCATGGACAATTCTTGACAATCCTCTCAAAGTTCTATCTTCCATGCACAGTAGTGTAGGATCATATTCATTTCCATTTCCATTCATTCCATCATGCTCACATGATCCATCACCTTAAGTTTGGTCTACTCACCCAGAAATTTGGATCCTTGCAATGATCTCACAATCATTCATCCCTAGACGGAGCCACTGTTAGAACTATAAAATTTTGAGAATTTTATAGTTGATTATATTCATGAGTTTCCAAATTAATCCTTACCGTAAGCAAAAAATCCTCTCTTCATAATATTGTTTCCCATACTTTATCATGTGGTCCTAAAAAAATCCATCTAGCCCTGAATATTTCATTGTATAACCCATATTGGCAAGAGAAGGTTAGGGTCTCCCGGATCCATAATGCATTTTTTGCTAATGTATATTTGTTGTAGTCTATCGGCAAGAAATCAGGAATATCACACTGATCGGAATTCGTTTGCAAGCACATATTGACAGGACATAATTCATTTTCTCGGTGATGGGAAAATCATATCGGCAAGAGACTTATCATCAGAATAAGTCTTAACAAACTCACATATGTCTTACTGACCGACGCACAAAGAAACATATCAGCCAGACTAAAAGGTTATCAGAGTTAAGTCTTATTGAATGTGTCTAGTCTTGCCAACAAAGCATAAGGGGACTCTATCAATGGTTATCGAGATGAAGTTATGTAGTCTTGTGGACTCATATGTCTCACCAAATGTTATTTTATCGGCGAGAAAATAATTGCGTCTCAGCTACCAGAAAGTATTAAGGGGTGTATCTTGGTAAGACATAATATAATCTATGGAACGTCTCCCTGACTTGAAATGTCATAGTGATATACATAAGACTGAGGGGACAACTATCAATGAGACAGTGGGACATTATAGTGATATTCAATTTTTGATAGTCGGTAAGACTTCAGGGTGTTGGGGAGACTACAGAATGTTTTGAAAAAAGGTTAAATGAACGTTGAAAAATTTATTGCCCCAGATTTGAAAATGTCTCATTGATAATACATTTGATGTGACAGTATGAGTTTCAAAAAAAGACTTCACTTGTGCTTCATCTGGCACATTAATGGCGCGACGGAACATAACAAGGAAAATTCAATTGGAGACATTAGTGTGGAATTGCTAGCGGAAGAATTGGAGAGGTGAACGGAGAACCACGACATTCTTTCATTCTGAAGGCTTCAAGAAAATATAGTAAGTTCTTATGCCTTAGTTCCTCTGGTTTTAATTACTGTCATTTTGGGGAAATGGAATCTCCTAGCTTAGGGAAGTCAAAAGGTAGAAAGCATGGTGAAAGTAGTCAACCCAAAGGAAAGAAATAGAAAGTTGAGACAGAACAATGAAGGTAATGAGCAAAGATTAAATTAGGACCTTGTTGACCAATTAGTGGGTTATGGACCTAAAGCCATAAGATTTGCACAACTTAAGGTAGAAGTAGATAAAATGGATGATAAATCCAAATTCATAGGAGACGTTTGGACTACAATAAGGGGGTATGAGTTGTTTAACTTTCACTATCATAGAAGAAATAATTTTGAACCAGTATTCTACCCATGGAAGCTTAATTTAGGAAAGTCGGTATGCTCTAATGTGTTCGTTAATGCTGAATTGGTGAAATTGTTGGTTGTCCACTATAATTCAAAAATCAAGGCTATATGTGATCCATCCGGGAAGCCACAAATACATTTATCAGAAGAGGAAATAGGGGAAGTTTTCAATTTGGAGGGGGTTTGTAATGAAAAAATCATATGTGAAGAATTAGAAATGGAGTTTGGAAAAATGGATACAATATATAAGGCTTGGAGGTTGCCAATTCACAAGATTAGACAAAGTGTAAAACCAGTCCCTCTATAGGATAGTGATGGACCTCCTTTTCATGTTGACTTATTTGAACCTTATATGAAATATACTTATTTCTCAATGGGCCAGGTATTGGGAATGGATGTCCCCTAGTACATGTCAATTGTGCCCATGTTAATCTCTGTAGATATCTAGTACCACAACTCTGGGCCTTTTGACTATGCCTCATACATTTTTAAGGGGCTTGATTTTGGATTGATGACAATCAAGGGTGGAGCCTCTATCTTTCATCTCAGGCATTATTCACTGTTAATGCATATAGTGTTATATTTTGGACAAGAACTAGGATTGTGGCCCCAAGAGATGAGGATTTCTCAAGTTGATAAGGAAGGTGCAACATTTCCTGTTTAGTTATGGACTGTTATTTGGGATAGTAGATTTTCCAACTCTAGTTTTATTCATTTTGAAGAATATTTTGTGAAGACATTGTACAAATTGTACAATCATCCATATAATTATTCTTTATCTTAATAGATAAAGAGATTTCTTCAGCCAAAGGATTTCAATGGGCCAATTGATCATAATTGGGGAGACTGGTATTGCTTGGAGGGAGCTAGTATGATTAGGGTTTATGGGTTTGAAGATGCCCCATTCATTTTTCCAAAGACAGTCCCGAACAGAATTGCATATTTGGAAACTATCAGACAAATGGATTACTCCAGTGTAATGAATTTCAATTCATTTGAAAAGTAGGATTTTATGCCTAGTACATTATGTTTTGGTGATTTTACTGTGCTAGCTAAAGAAGGATACAATTTGTTCCTTGATAAACTATTGCAGTACAACATGAAGAGAGGACCACCCAGAAAGAATTTGGACCCAGAGGGGTACATTAATTATGCTAGAATAAGGATAAATTTTGGAGGGTATCAACATGTGCCCTATCACTTTGATGATATGATTCAAAATTTGGAAGAAGAAGAAGCAGAAATTGTAGTCGAAAGATATAATCAAGGGTTGCAGGATGCAGAGCAGTTGTCTTCTGGGGAAGAGACACTTGAAGATAATGTGCCACAAATCCAACGAGGTAAAATGACCAGATTAAGAACTCAACAGTATGCCTGTCGTACCAGAGAATTGAGTGTTGAAGAAACTATGGAGGTATATGCAAGGAATATAGAATACAAATCATTTGTTTCAGATGATGAATTCATAAACTCTCTAGAGTTTAAGGAATTTTTGTATAAACAAAAGGGAAAAGAGATAAGGGAAAAGGTTGATGAAATTACTGCAGGTAATGAAGAGCAATTATTGAATGATTTAAGGAGATGTGTGGATGAGGAAATGATGGGTATGACCCCTGAAAAGGGGAGGAAAATGTTGGAAAATGTTGGCGTCATGATCTTTCTTGGGTTTGATCTCAATTCTGCACTAATCTTTGATAGTTTCTTAAAATACAGTAATGCTACACACAAGCTTAGCCAAGAAAAGGTAACATAAGTGTATGCAAGATCTAAATACAATATAGATGAAGGATTATTGATGATTTGGTCCTTATATCTAGCCCATAGGAAATCAGTAGTTATTGACACTAAAAAGGCCTTCGGGCATGTCATGAATTTAAAGGTTGGAGAGGTTGATTCTGTGGCTACAGCAGAAATTGGAATTAACATTGCAAAACTAAATAAGGCCGAAATTCAGATGTTGATTAAGGAGAGAGAAATGTACAAAACAAATAACAAAAGGATGTTGAGAGAAAATTACCGCCTAAAAGACTTGGTAGGTATTACAATGAAGTCAACCAAGATGCTTACTCAAGGTGAAAGCTCTCAATCAAGAGATCATTGGGAAGGATCAAGTGCTTACTCCCAAGGAAAACATGATGCAATTGTAGCAATAATCAAGAAAAGGCAGACCAGTTTAACATCTTGGTTAAATAAACTCTGGGTTAAATATTCACACACCCTTGCTGCATTAAAAGAACATAAAAGGATGGATGGAAAGATTATGGAGAAGTTTCAAGAAAAAAACCAGAGAGATGTTTCTAATAGTGCAACAATTGAAGCTGTAAATCATATTATGAATAAACATCAAAACTTCTATGAAGAATTGCAAGGGGATGAACAGGGATTGATAAATTCCACCAAGAAAACATTGATTACATTCTCTGATGATAGAGGGAAACTAAAAGAAATGACCAAATGGAAAGGTGGGAGTGAGTCAATACTACATGAAACTCTGAAGAAAAATACTGTGGAGGACACAACATTGGAAGAAATGAGCGAGCAAAATGAGAAGATGATAAAGATGGAGATCACAATCTAGAATGCAATTGGAGATGTGGATACGTACGAACACCGGGATTATTTGGATCACCTATCTAAAACTCATTTATGGCTAAATAGAGCCTGATTATCCTTTAATCTATTTGTTATGTAAACATATAAAATTTCTGAAAGGACACGTCCTTTCGAGTATTTGATGTATAAATATCTATTTCGGTAGCGAAACAAGGATAGATAGAATATCAGAGATTGAAGATAGAATAGGAAAATACAGTAGAATACAATGTTTCACAGAAATGAGACTATGATGCGTGTTTAAGATTATGGAGATATCAATGAAAATCATTTAATATGGTGGCGTATTTTTGGTGTCAATTGTCTGTTGTGTTTATTGAAAGTATTACTAAAGTTGTCTCTAGGGTTGGTGCTTTCTGGTTATTTAAATTGATATAACAAGATTATATTCAGTTTTTTCAGTACACATTTGTTGTATCTGTGTGGTTGATTAATTGGTTCTTTCAAGAAAAGATTAAATCCTTTTAATTAATCATAGTAATCAGGGAAATTCATTTGGATTATTAAGAACTTGGTAGTCATAATCTTGCATGTTTATACAAGTTATAAACTAAAATATATGCCAAATAATTTGAATTTTTTTATTCAGATTTAGTTACTCATTTAGATTTCATTTGACTCTACATACCCAATAAGGCACTAGTCTCTGCATTTTCATCATTTATTTTCATTCATTTTTTACATCTATTGACTGAACATATTAGGTTTTTCAGTTTTAATATTGCTATACAATTTATACCAAATCAAGTTTTATTTGTCCACTCTCATTTCCCACTGGGAAAAACACTTCAAAGGAGATGAGCACAAGTCAAGTCTTCCTCACTCATATAGGTACACCCGCCTAGGTCCAGCAGCACCTGAAGAGTAGAAGGTCTAAACCATTTGACCTTGTCTATTACCCTGAAATGTACCAAGAGATTGGTGACCTCTTGAGGCATTTAGCCTATGTTTTTGAGAGCTAACATGTTCTTCAATCTTTCACACACACAATGGAGGCTTCACATTGATACAAAAAACTCAACATCTTTGCAAACACACTTTGACATAGGATGGTAAGACTATATTGTTTGGATTCCATTGTAATTGTTTCATTTTAATTGCATTCTTGAGTTCCTTAGTGTTGTAGTTTCATTTCATGAGTAATGGGCATGAATCATCTTTTTGTTTGTTTAGATTAGTTTCTATTCGCTCAAATTGATCATTTGCATCTTCTCCATTTCTCCCTTACATACTTTCCTTTTGTCTCCAATGATTTGTTCTTCAAATTGATTCTCTTGCACATACTTATGGGTCTTAGGGGTCTTCTTCAGAGCTTCTTCCTCTTCATTTTTCACTTCTTATTCATCAATTTTTTCTGCTCCTACTTCTCTACAATCAAGTTCACCTAACACATATACATCCACTACAATGCTACAAGTTTTCATCAACCCTAACATTTGCACTTTCAACCATCTTTCTTAGCCTTTTTTTGTAACATTTGTAAGCTTTTCTTTTAGTAGAATATCTAAGGAAGATACCTTCATCATATCTTGCATCAAAATTTCCTAGGTTTTCTTCTTCTGTTTTGATATAACATTTACTTCCAAATACTCTAAATACTTCACAATAGGAATCCTTCCAAACCATAACTCATAAGGAGTCTTTGTGTTGTTAGCTTTGGCTTGTACTCTGTTAAGATTGTAAACAACAGTATGAATTTCTTCTCTCCAATAGACTTCTTGTAGATTTTCCTCTTTCATCGTAGTCTTAGCAGCTTCATGAATTGTCCAAAATTTCCTCTCAATCACTCCATTCTGTTGAGGAGTTCTAAGGGAAAATAGATGCGTCTTTATTCCATGAGCTTCACAAAACATGTTGAACTCATTGGAGGCTAATTCACCACATCTTTCAGACCTTAAACATTTTATTTTCAGATCCAGTTTATTCTCAATCATAGCTTTATATGCCTTTAATTTATCTAGTGCATCATTTTTTTCTATAATAAAATTAACCCTTGTGGTTCTAGAATAATCATCAATCAAAAGCATAAAATACCTGTCACCTTGTAGACTTCTCAATCTTTTAGGACCACAAAGATCTATATGAATTAATTCTAGTATTCTAGTATCAAATTATTCCTTTCCCTTGAAACTTCTCCTTGCTTTTCAAACTAACAATCCCTATAGACAACATTGATAGGCGTTATGATTCTTGGAAAATCTCTCACTACATGAACTAAATTGATTCTCACCAAATTATCAAAATTCATATGACACATCCTCTTGTGCCATAACCAACTGCCACTAATCTACAACATAAACCAATGACCATCAACACCCTTAACCTAATAAATATTTCCATATGTTCTCTTACAATCAACAATCACAGTTTAGGGCCTTTTCTAATCTCACATGTTTCATCCTTAAACACAAGATTATATTACTTGTTACACATTTATCCAACACTCAAAAGGTTACGCCCTAAACCCTTAACATAGTAAACATTATTGATGTTATGCTTACAATCAAAACTGATTGAACCTATTCCATAAATCTTAGCTCCTAAATCATCTCCAAATTTAACTAGTCCTCCATCATATTTTTCAAGTTTAACAAACTTACTCTTGTCTATGTTCATGTGATTAAAGTAGCCACTATCAACAAAACAATAATTATTATCCTCTTTAACATGAAAAGTAGATACCAAAGTACCTTTGACCTTATCCTTCTTCTCTAGAATACATTCCTTCACACAAATTTTAGAGTTAGTAGAACTAGGTTCTTCTTTTATATCCAGGAATAAGCATTCATTGTCATCAAAGTATCCATAATCAGATTCATTATTAGAAATACCAGCATCTTCTCTAACATAGTAAGCTTTATTAATCATCTTTCCTTTATTATCCTTACTCTTATGGTTTACAGCTCTCTCTTTGAACATCTAGAAGCATAATGACCTGTATCACCACAACTAAACATTTGAAAGATAATTTACCTTTGTACTTATTGACTCCCTTCTTCTTTCTTCTTACAAAATTATCTTCCACATCATCAAGATCTTCCTTATATGAATCTTCAACCTTTTTTGATACTTAATCTTTGAAAGCAATCTCCATAGCTATACCATTTTTCAAACCCTTTTTCCTCATTTCAAAATAAGTTAGTGTACCAATCATTTGATCTCTAGAATAAGTATCAAGATTTTCAATTTCCTCAATAGAAAACACCTTTTCACTATAACAATTAGGAAGAGATCTAAGAACTTTCTTTATCACTTTATATTCTTTCACTTGTGCACCAAGACCGCTTATTGTTCTCACTAGCTCATCAACTATCTACATGTAGATTTTTATTTTTTCATCTTCAAACATATGCAGGGTCTCAAATTGTGCCTTCAAATTCTGCAACTTCACTTGTTTGACATTTTCATCTCCTTCATAAATTCTTTCTAGCTTATCCCAAACCTCTTTAGTAGTCTTCAAACTCATAGCTTTTACTAATTCAGTATTTGAAAGACTATTCACAATAATAAATCTTTCCTTAGCATTGATCTCATGAACCTTGATATTTGTGCTTGTACTTGCACTATTTATAGGTGGAGTATATGCAGTATGATAATCCTTTTCAACCTCAAATCCTTGAGCTTCTAGATATCCTTCCATATTTGTCTTCCATAATACATAATCTGTGCCATCAAATCTAGGGCATTCCAAAGAAACCTTGTTCACCATCCCAAATCTACCTCAAGCGGTTAAGCTCTTCTCCAAGGAACCTTTCTCTAACACCAATTGTTGAATGAACAAGAAAAATAAGAGGGGGGAGGGTGAATCAATTATATCTAATCAAAAAATAAAAAGCCATCAGCTGTAATCAGATCCACATGCATTTAGAAAACCCTTATTTTGTTAATGTGATTAATCATGAAATGAAAATAACAAAAACTAAAATAGCAACACCATACACAAGAGAACACCAGATTTACATGGAAAACCCAATGAGGGAAAAAAAACGGTGAGGATTAGCTCACAATATAAGTAATTGAAAAACTGGTAAAAAAGGAGCTTACTGCTAGAATAGGACACGCTATCCAAAAAGGCTCATAGCCAAGGCTCACTGCATCTAGGAATCCAATACTTTGAAGTTCACACTACTCTACATAAATTTGTATCACACACATCACTTGCATTGACCTCACATCTATCTTGCTTCTCTCGTCATCCTCTCTCAACTCATAACAACTCCACTCTTATTTATATCAACCTCAACCTTAAACATCTTCCTCGAGGTCGGAATTCCATCCATTGTATTTACAAATTCAAATTAGGTTGGAACCTAAAAATTCTCATGATAGATAGCAATGAAATGGGACCAAAACAACACTTAACTGAGTCCCAAAATTAGGTCTCACATGTCATGCTACACATCCACTAATACTTGAACATTTTAGAATGTAGTGTAGACACCAAGTCAGTTGTTACCCATGAAAACACATTAAACATTAATTACACACTTTTGAAAAATCTGATACACCTAACCACAAATCCTCTTGACAATAACAAGATAACAACACCGTTAACTCTCCTTCAAAACCAAAAGTCCTGAAAAGAAACCGTAGAGAAATGTGGAGAAAATACATTTCTCCTCAACACCTCTATACAACACGACAAAACTAGTTCTCATACTAGTAAACACAACTTCCTCTCACCAATGATCCATAACCCAAAATTCTAAATATAGAAACCTTTGACAAGCTCAAGCGTCATACCAAATTCATACATGAATAGCATCAATACATAAGAAATGTGGAGCATAATCCAGATCACACTCTAAACACTTGCACAACACTATTTTCTCTAATTATCATTTTTTTTCAAAAGCACTTGGAAATCAAGTACTAGAGACATCATCTCAACTCATTACTTCATTCCAACTCATCTCTAGACATTGCAACAAAAGATAGCTCCATGTACTCATAACACTTTCTCAATATCTCAACTATACATGCAAAACCTGTAATAACTTATTTTGCTCTTTTCCACAGTTTTCTCAATATCCCCAACATTTTCACCATGCAACAACTTCCTTAACACAAAGTTCACATCAATAACAACACTAGTCAGTCGAAATCCTATTGACATCAATGAAAACACCTTCATGCTTGAAACAATGTTTTCTCCCTTCGATTTTTAGCTTTTGAGGTGTATTACAAGTCTAGTTTTAAATTTTCCATCTCAAGACTGTGTTTTTCAATTTTGCAAAAGATGTTGGGGTTAGTGTCTATTTGCTTGTGCCAACATAAGCTAGCATGAAATTTTGAAAAGAGTATATGAGAATAGTTTTTAATGTCATATATTGTTTGTAAAGTTATCTTCATGGTGTTGTTTGGTCTCTCCAATACCACTTTTTGTCTAGAGCTAATGTATGAAAGATTAAGTGTTTGTTGGGCCAACTTGGTATGTTGAGATTTTTTCACCAAGTGTGCACCAACATGGAGATGTGTTAAGGTAAATAGGTCCTGATTATCTCCTAGTTTGGATCACATTTTATTCCCTCTTACCACATATGTTTTGGAGTCAACTTGTTGTGGTTGTTGCACATTTCATGTCACACATTTTAGTTAGGCCGACTAAGGAGAAACTTTTTGAAGCTTGTGGAGGATATAAATGAAACATCAAGTTTTTTGCAAAGGGTGTGTGTGCATGTTGTATGCAACCTAAAATGGTCACCTAGACTTTGGGCCCCATTTATTTAATTTGTCAACATCAACTTTTTGAATCAATGATTGTCACATTTTCAAATCAAATTTCTTAGTCAATTCATAGCTATTTCAAATGTTTCAATTTTCCCTAAGGTTTGAATGCTTCATTAATTTTATTTAATCAAAAGAAATAAATCCCTTTTAATAAATAAAATAATGTTATTTAATTGAAGTTAATATTACTTAAATAAAATGATGCTATTTAATTAAATCTATTTTAATTAAATAATTTTATTTTATTTTATTAATATTCATTTCTAAATTACATAATCTTATTTTATTTTATTAAAAGAGATATTATCATCTTAAATTAAATAAAATAAATGAAATATCCTCTCAAGAATATCCTGTGATGAAAAAAAGGGAAACAAATCAGTTAAAAGGGAAATAAACTAAAAAAAGAATTCCAATCAAGATTTGTTTCTATTTTTCTATTTATCCCACATTGTTTCTGAATTTTCCTTCAATTCTACTTTTGCCTATAAAATGAGCCCTCTCATTCTCATTTCAAAAAAAAAAGAATCACGAATTTTTACATCAGACTTATGCTGCAAATTTGAATTTTATCATTTGAGATTACATTAGTTTGATTATATAAGCATCTTATTTTTAGAGCATATAGTTTAATATTGCATTTTAGCTTAATCTTCATAGTAAATTAATTTGCAAAATAATTCATTTATGGCATTGCATGTAGATTAAGTTTCATTTCAATAAATTAGTTTGGTTTATTACATTTTACAGTCATTTAGATTAGTTTTCATTGTTGCATTGCAAGAACAGGATTCATGGAGATTGGCATTCTTGCTTCTCCTCTTTGAATCTCTCGTTCCGAGATTGTATTTGCAGGGGTAACAGGGTTAATCTGAGGGCCACAACATCAATCTCTGCTCTTCTCGGATAGAGAGCTGTGAATTGATTTGCAAGGACTCATTATTGAGTATCCTTGCATGCAAGGATTCACAGAAGTATAACATATTTTCAGTTATACACATGTGAGGATACAAGGAGGCATGTGTGGGTATATGTATGAGGAAGTATGTTGAAAGTAGTGAGCTAAAGGTGATATAGGTTGCTAAGCAGAGGTGTTGAAGATATATGTCAGTGTGAAGATTGTTGCAGTAGTGGTTAATCAGTAGACTTCATAAGGTATTTTTTATATAGGTTGTAGCCTCACTCTTTAATTTTTTCTATTTGTAGCAAGTTGTAGCTTCCATTGGTTGAAGCCATAAAAATTGTGTTGTAGGGAGTTGTAGCTTCCTTTGGGTTGCAACACATAAAAATTATTGTAAACCTTTTCTTTTATTTGTGAGGTTGGATTTGGATAGTGGCTTCAAACAACTTTCTCACTTTGGTTTTTCCCTTCTAGGGTTTTCTGCATAAATCTAGTGTTATGGTTGTGTGCTTGTGATTTTTAATTGCATTTTATACTTTATCTATTTAAGGTAGTAAGAATGTTTGGTTGATAAAGTTGAATTGGATAGAATTGTAGGATATACTGATTTAACCCCCTCATTATATCATTATGTTCTAACAATAGCCTTATCTATATATTTTGTTCATCGAGAAGGAGAGGAAGTATCCTTTTGAATATTCTCTACTATAACCTCTTCTTCATATCCCTTTGATTGATCTATTTTGGGCTTGTGACTATGAGCATCCTCTTTAGTCTTCACTTCTTCTTGGCTCATTGATTTCTCCATACCTAATAATATCTTCTACAACCTTCTCTTCTTCCAAAGGCTTATCCTATACAAATGGAATGGAGCTATATTTTTTTCACCTTCCCTCTCTTACTATTTTAATTCCTCTCATATATTTTCCATAATATCTATAGATAGATGCTATAGTACCTCTCTTGAGGAAGATGGGGAAATATTTTTTTCCAATTGTTTCAAGAGAGACCTATTGATCTGAGAGAAAACCATGGTATCAACCTTCTTAAGAATGTTAGAAAGGTGATAGATGAATGATTGTGGAAGGTCAAGTGAGGTGGGAGGAAATTATGGAAATAGTGAACTAAGGAGGAATATATGCAGTGGAAGGGAGAGAAGTTGGAGAAGGGGATGAACCAATGAAACAAAGAGAAATGGAAGGAGTGATAATGGAGGTTGTGATGTCTACTGAGATATCAATGGGAGGAGGTGAAGAAAAGGTAAAATAAGGGATAGTGGATGGGGAATAAGATGTGGCAATGAGAGGAGAAGATGGAGGTGCAGAGGTGGAAGGAGAGGTGAAGGAGAAGAATCCTTCTACTCTTCTTCAATTGGACCTAATGATACTATTCTAGCCCTCGACTAATTTTGGTTGGGTCTTTCCTCTTATATACTCTTTGTTTGGTAGTGAGTGGTCTCACTTCTTTTTCCTCTTTTCCTTTCCTTTAGCTTTAGGATTTCCCACTTCCTTCTCCATAAGATACTCACTACGCCCATTCTACTCCTCAATTTTCTTCTTATCACTAGATATTTCTTCTACTTGTTCAACATTTTCATAAGTCAAATCTAATCCTTGTGCCATGAGATCAAAGGATTGAGCTTCTACTAATCTTTAAGTTCTTATTAGGAATAGTCTATTTATGATATCCAAGTCAATAACCTCTTCTCAAGTATAGTCAGGAAGTGGAACTGGTTGATTTTCCACTTTATTATATTCATCTTCCTATAATACTTATCCATCTTCCTATACTTGATCAGGAATGACAAAGAGGTGGATTTTTTTGATGTATTCCATTGTCAACCTAGATTAAGCCCTTTTTCTTACCTCTAAGTCATCTTGGAAATTGGCCTAGAAGTCTTCTATGTTCAATTGATGTCCACCTATTTTCCTACCTAGTTCTTCATCTATATAAGAAGATCAAAATACTTCCTCCCATAATGTAAATTGAATCCAAAGTTTTACATCTCAACATCCAAAAATTCAATTGACTAGGCTAAGGGACAAGCATATAGTCTCCTTCCACGTGTCAGAGGATAAGTTTATCCTATTCTTTCTCTTCAATAGCTAATGCGGGGTGCAAAGCTACTTTTTCACCTCTAACATTAAATCCTTGTCATTTGGATACTTGGGAAGTTTGTAAGGGGCTCTTGAGAATCCCTCTTGTTGGTATTTTTTCTAGCAGAACCTTGAAATCCTCTAAAGGGTAGCCAAGCCAACCCCTATGCTCAAGAACATTCAAAGTTAGTGGCCAACAAATGAATAAGGATTTTAAGGCCCTTATTCCTTCTCTTCGAGCTCTGTGAGACCCAGGAGGGTGATCCTTAGTGTGTTCAAGTGATACTTATCTAATTGAGAACACATTTGTACATAGATCAATTCCTATTTAGTGCAAATAGATACTATTAACTAAAGGTTTGGTTGGCCTTTGAGTAAACTACTATCTATTGCTAGGAATTAGGCAATACTTCAAATTCATACATTGTAATTGAAGAAATCTTAACATTTTCATTCTCACTTTGAATCCCTAGCCGCGTGAATTACTAGCTCATTTATGTTTTGAAATAAACTAATAAATAGACCAGTGCTTCATTTGTTGGGAAAATGGAGTCAAATTTGTAACTAGTAATATATTAGCCATTTAATTCAAAAATTGGTGGACTATTGTCATACTAATTTATAGTATTCAACTCACTGTATCTAGAACATAACTTCTTACCAAATCCTAAGATCTTTCCTCACAAACCTGTGACCTCATTCTAGCATTTAATCAACTCTTTGAGTTGAAGAAAAAATGAACCCACACATCAATTAGAGCAAATGACAATAAACAATAAGATCATTGATAATTTCATTTATAATTTGAAAGAGAATTACATAGGAGAGTATACATTCTAGAACTAATATTTTCTTCCATATCTATGGCTTCTATTAAAAAAATTTAAGATCATTACATACATGACTCAGACCCTAGACTCCATATAGTTCTATTCATCAGTATTTCTTCAATATGCTTCATCCTTGAGCTTAGCTTTTTACCCAGACCATTATGCGACTCAAAATTTGAACCCCCTGTAATGAGCCTTGAAATACCTTTTATAGAATAAGGGAGCAACAAGCATCCAACTCAATTACAGTTACAATTTCATTTTAAAACTAATTTCATTTGCATTTGAGATATTCCCCAAGCAGTTATATGTAATAATGTCCAATACAGGAGAAAACAAAACCTTACACCATTTTCCAAAGAAGAACCAACCGATACTGCCAAAATCATTGTTAATTGTTGTCAAGCTTCCACATTTCACATCCATGTTAATCAAACAAATTCTTCATGATACCAACCAACAAGCACCCCAGTTAGCACATAGGACAAAAACCCACATACGCAGAAAGATAGAAAAATTACCATGACAATATTATCACCAAAACACAAAAACTAGGACCATGATACAATCCAACTCAATTAGAACCAAAATATACATGCCCACTTCATGTCCTAGCAGAGGCTAGAGAAGCCACCACTTCCTCTTCATCAATTTCCTTTAGGTTACCCATGGCAAGCAAGTAGTAGCGGTAACCTGATTCAGTTTCAGTCATACTACTCGAGGGACCATTTGAAATTTCAATGGGATAACTATGTTGTCCCAAAAAAGGTCGATTATACTTAATCTTTCTCCTTTCCTCCCTTACAGACCTCGCAGGATCCTTTTGTTTAGGCTTGGTCTCTTCTCCCATGACAACTTAGCTTCTCAACTGATAGTTTCTCTTCACACTAACTTGCATTGATTTCTTGGTACGGGCACCCTTCTTGTTCTCCTCCTTGGAGTTAGCATAAGTCCAGGTATGCTTTGCTAATTCTCTGGAACATCATCATGTGACTCCTACAAGTTGAGTCTTTTGGACCTTCGTATTGGGAAAGTAGAGACAATGGACTTACTCATTTTTACTGCAGGAAAGCTAAGAACAACAAGACTTCACAATTGCAAACTGACCCTTCACTGGTTCCTAGAAAATTTTTCATAATAAAATCTATCACCACTCTCTTCATAGATAGAAAATTTTAGCTTTTGATTGCAATGGTGAAGAAAAAGGCTACCAACTCCCATTTATTGAGTAATTTGATTATGTCAATCATCAATGCTCAATGAAATCCCACACAAGTGAGTAGATGGTCAATCATTTGCTCTTACATCATGACCGTTAATCTCCCAGGTGCATGAAATTTTTTGTATCATCTTCAATGATTATAGGAGATTAATCATTCACACACATTAGGATTGAATTTGATTAATCCTGCAATCATCTTCTACCATTAATGCTTGCTTGTGTGAAACAAAATGACCATCATGTTTGCATCTTTGATTTTAAATAATGGACATTGATCTCTTGGTGAAATGGTGCATTGGATGACTCAAAATGAGTCAATCATGTTTGAAATTCCGCTACAATTTCTTTCCAATTTTCATACAATGTCATTCAACCAGTTAGATGCCAACACATCCATCTGCAGGCTCCACCATTCATCTCCTAGTGTAGGACAACTCCATGTTGCACAAGCCCACTGACCTTATGGCTTCAAATAAAACACTATTTAATTCCCATGGGGTTGGCGACGAATGGCTGAGATCACCTCCCAACATTCCATTTCGGTCGTTGATTTGAAGTTCCATAGCATCAGGCTTGATAGTGGAGGTCAGGACCCCACCCGCCAAGGGACACACATCCACCACCTACTAACCCTGCGGCTTCAAATAAAACAATATTTTAATCACACGTGGTTGGTGGTAAATAGTCCATATCAAAGCTAATGCTTTGATGGTGAGTAATCTACACATGCAAATAGGGTTATTCTTAAGGATGGGGCCATGACTAGGTCGATGAGACTTGAATCTTAAGATTATAGACCTAAAACTTAAGTCGCTTTAACATAAAATTTAAGCCCGACTATAGGAAAATTGAAACGGTAAACTTGTGCTTGATGACTGACAAACCTAAACCATAGGGCCAGTGAGAATGATGATTCTAATGGCTCGAGATACAACTTAGGTGACCGACAATTGGTAGTAACAAATTAATGTAGAAATAGAACACCCAGGGGTTTATGATGGTGCAAATTTGAAATGAGGTTTTTTAGACCAAAACACTAACTCTACTCTTGGACTCAGAGGCTCAAAATCATGACAAAGCAAAAAGCTGAAAAAAAAATAAATAAAAAATTAGAAGCTCTACTAGTGGCTCATGCTCGGGGACACATACCCCTAGTGGGTATGGTGAGAAATTAGATCTCAGGTTGAATCAGACCAACAAGGAAGGAAAAAAAACCTAGGAGCTTTCCCAGACAAGGCAAGTAGACACAACAAAAAGAAAACACACCAAACCGATATAAAATATTTACATAACTATACACTGTCTTCCTTTTTTTCTTAAAAGCCTCTTCTAATGTATAGACCGTTAAATCTACCTCAGACAATTCCATAGGCTTCAATCTTCGAAGTGGCGGCCCAAGGCCCCCAAAAACTTGGAACCAACACTTTCCTCTATCAAAGACTTTTCCTTGTGCTGCTTGTAATGGATCAACATTTGTATTAAGCATTTCAAAACAATTAGCTACATTGTGATTAACAAAATTAACCCCACATGCTGTAAAACTATAGCTCACTCCAATACAAGCTTATCTAATTGAAATGAAAAGGTGAAACATTCATATTATATTTGATCATTAACACCACCAACTTTGACATCATATTCAGTTTGCACATCAAACTGAAAAATTTCATAAATACTTTGGTGTATGTCATGCAAACAACCCTCAAATGTACCAAAAGGAAACATTTCATCTTCAAGGGCTTCATTAAACTGGGCATCATGACATAAGCATATGTCTAAGCACTTTGATTCAAATATACCAAAGCACATCTTAGTATCTAAGAGGTTGGCATCATATGCACCATCATCATCCATAAACTGAGTAAATGAACTCATCTCAGGATGGATAACATACTCTAATTCATTTCTCAAACCCTCATTTAGTTCAATGCAGAATGCTTCAAAAGTAGGCTCAAACAATTCAGAACTATCGCAATCAACATAAGGGAACAAGTGTACATTAGTAATTTCATGTGCACAATCAATTGATAAGTATACTAACCCAAAAGTGGGAGACTCATTATATTCTAAAAAAAATTCATTGACAATTGAATCAATGCCCTTGTTCTCTTCCACATAAATTCTCCCCTCATTGCATGAAAACATGTCCATATTCATACTATGAAGATAAGGAACATCATCAAAGAACTCCATTTCATATTTACCAACATCATCCCCATTTTTACTTGCATCACTTGGCTGTTCTACACACAAGTCAAAAGGTCTTGCAGTATCAACACAATCTGGAGATTCATCAAATTGTTTCTCATTATCCACATAATTAACATGCTCCACTGATGCTAAACCCAAATCACACTCCAGGTATTCATCACATGCAATTTTTTTATTTACTTGTGAACAAGTGATTTCATGAAAACTTGTAACATTGCATCCTTCATGGGACTCAAGTATTTTTGGATCATCCCCACAAGAGAAGTTACAATCCTCAGAGAGACAATTAGAAACTTCAATCTCATCATGATCCTCAATGTTACCCACAAAATTTGTATCAAAAGTAAAATGTTCATAAGCAATGATCCCAAGTAACTCATCAATTTGTGGCTTTTCTTGCTCATTGCCACATTCTAACCCTATGTTATATGCATCATTAGGGTTCTCAAAAAAGAGTGGATTATTTCTAAACCAATAAGGATCATTATCTTTCATCTCAAATAAGGTTGGAGGCTCATCAAATAAGGGATTTTGTCTCACATTCATTGTTGTCATAAAAACTTTTTCCTCCTCAGCATGAAAGTCCAAATCTTTCAAATCATCACTGTACTCAAAGTCATTGTAATCACTTGAAGAGCATACAAACATATTTTCAACATCATCCCTATCATTGGTGATTAAAACCATTAACTCACATTTTGAAAACTCTTCATATGAAGAAAATTGTTCACTCTCAAGCAAACATACATTCCCATTGTTATCATAATATCCCCTACTTGAAGCAAAGGATTCCATCTCTACTTCATAAGAAGAATCATAATCAATAGAGAACTAAAAAAACTCAATGCCATCACAATTACCATAGCAAGAGAGCTTACCAATACTGAGACTACAATCATGTTCCTTAGACTGAATACTTAAATTTTAATTTTCAATACCTTGATCATTAATTTGTGATAGAATACCATCAACATTTGCACCATTGTCAATGATCGAATCATGACATGGGATGACCCCTTCTACCTCATTTATTTATTCACCATCTAGGACATCCTAGGGATGAAATTCATGTACATCTACTTTTTCATCACACTATGTATTTCCATCTTCATTATTGTTGTGTTGATCTACATATGTGTTGCTTGTAAATTTATTACAATCATTACATTTTCCCATACAATAAGATGGACGTTCATATTATGATACAATCTCCTCACTTGTATGCACTACTTTCTGATCTTCCTGAAAAGGAGAGCTATCATTAACATTCTGAGGTATCATATGTTGTGCATAATCACACTTAGCTCACTCCATAATCTTTATCCAATCAATTACTTGGTCCAAGTTGTGAGGCTTCAATTCCTTTGGCAAGGTACTCATCCCTAACTTGTAGATTTCATAAAACAAATCAATGCACATTGAAACTTCAGGTTGGACATTGTTGGTTATTTCTATCAAGGCATCCAAGCCTTGAGAAAATTTCATAGGGTGATTCTTCCTCATGTATTTTCATTTCATACAATTTTTTAACAGAAGACATTTGATCAACTTTGCTCAAATTTCGTTGATGTGCAACTTGGAACTCCCCATAATTCTCATATTGTGGTGATGGGGAAATTAGGATAGTAGAGGCATTATCATCTTGAAAAAAATCTCTATTTCTTGATCTATTGGCTCCATTTGCATGAGATGTGCTAAAATAACCAACATTAGTAGCCAAATACCCTTTCATCATTGAGTATTTCAAATTGTTCTCAATATCCATTGTAATTTGATATGCTTGATGCAATGTTATGGGCACTTTTTCTCTTAACAAATAACTCATTTCTTCATCAAACAAACCTAAGTAGACAACCAAACACTTTGCATCATTTGTTCTCATACTCTCTAGAATATCCCTTATTGCCTTTGAAAATCTAAGATTAAAATATGGGACGAGGTCATCCTCTTCTTTCTCAATGTTCATAAACTTTTGTCTTATTGAAACTGGATCAATTCATTCACCAAATTGCTCCATAAACGCCACTTTAAACTCATCCCAGGAATATATAGAAGATAATAGCAAATAAGAAAACCAATCTCTTGTATCTCCTTTCAAAGGTTGAACAAACAATTTCATGACAACATCCTCAAAATCCAATTCACAATCTCCCATCACATCAATAAACTCCTACAAATGCTTACTTGTTGATTCAGATATCTCACCATTGAACTTTAGTACCTTATCTATGATTTTAGATGGTACAACATTTGGGTAACCACAAATGCTACTAAAATTTATAGCTCTATACCTTTCAGTACTAAAACTTCTTTGACATGATAGAGGTTTCCCATTATGCATTGTTACATTCGAGTCCACACTAGGATGCTTAGTTTGATAATACATTTTCTCACACCCTTACAAGGCTTGTCACATTTACCTTATAATTCCACAAGGCAGTGCAAAATTCCTTTGCAATTACGATCTTAAGCCTTTATACTATAAATCTTCTACCTCTACTTTGCTTAAGATCCTCTAATAGGTAAAATTCAAAGATATAGCATACTTTTTCATCATAATACATGGATTTCAATTTACTATTTAGAAGCATGTAAAATCACCACTACTATTCCCTCCCTTAGTGCTATTTCACCTAATTGGGAACCATTTACATCTGAATCCTTGAAAAATTCCCATAAATTACTAGTGAACATGATAATATTTTCTTTAGATTTATGAGAATACCTAGAAATTTGTAGCAACTATCAACCTTTCTTCTTCACTGAAAATTTACAGATCTAGAAATTTTCTATATTCTTTATCAGGTTATTTAGATAGAGTTAACACCTCTCTTCATAGAGGATTAAACTTCAAGCAATATGAAGTTCTTTAAAAGGTAAATCTTATTTTGGGTCTTCTCCAACAATAGAGTTACACTCAAATCCTTTGAACTTTGCTACAACCAAACCTTTTCCAGGTCCAAGAACTTTCAATATCTAAACAAGACATTTAGACTCACTGAACAATTGACTTTGTGATACAACAATCTATGACTAGAGAATGAAAATTGTCCCCAACAAAGTCACCAATTGTATTGGTATTTTTTCTAGCAGAACCTTGAAATCTTCTAAAGGGTAGCCAACCCCTATGCTCAAGAACATTCAAAGTTAGTGGCCAACCAATGAATGAGGATTTTAAGGCCCTTATTCCTGCACTTTAGGCTTTGTGAGACCCAAGAGGGTGATCCTTATTTTGTTCAAGTGATATTTGTCTAATTGAGAACACATCTGTACAAAAATCAATTCCTATTTAGTGCAAATAGACACTATTAACTAAAGGTTTGGTTGTCCTTTGAGTAAACTACTATCTATTGCTAGGAATTAGGTGATACTTCAAATTCATACATTGTAATTGAAAGATTTTTAATAATTTTCATTCTCACTTTGAATCCCTAGCCGTGTGTATTACTAGCTCATTTATCTTTAAAATAAACTAATGAATAAAATAGTGCTTCATCTGTTGGGAAAATGGAGTCAAATTTGTAACAACCAGTAATATATTAGCCATTTAATCTAGAAATTGGTGGACTATTGTAATACTACTTTGTAGTATTCAACTCATTGTATCTAGAACATAGCTTCTTACCAAATCATAAGACCTTTCCTCACAAACTTGTGACCTCATTCTAGCATTTAATCAACTCTTTGAGTTGAAGCAGAAATGAACCCACACATCAATTACAACATCAGACGATAAACAAAAAGATCATTGATAATTTCACTTATAATTTGAGAATTACATAGGAGAGTATAAATTCTAGAACTAATATTTTCTTCCATATTTTTGGCTTCTATAAAACCATTTTAAGATCATTACATACATGAATCAGACCCTAGACTCCATATAGTTCTATTCATCAGTATTTCTTTACAATACACTTCATCCTTGAGCTTAGCTTTTTACCTAGACCATTATGAGACTCAAAATTTGAACCCCCTATAATGAGCCTTGAAATGCCTTTTATAGAACAAGGGAGCAACAAGCATCTGACTCAATTATAGTTACAATTTTATTTAAAACTAATTTCATCTGCATTTGAGATATTCCTCGAGCGGTTATATGTAATCATTTGAAATGCAGGGGAAAACAAAACTTTACACCATTTGTCAAAGAAGAACCAGTCGATACCGCCAAAAGCACCGTTAATTGTTGTCGAGCTTCCAAATTCCACATCCACATTAAGCAAAAAAATTCTTCATGATGCCAACCAACAAGCACCCCAATTAGCACAAAGGACAAAAACCCACATACACAAAAAGCTAGAAAAGTTACCATGGAAATATTATCACCAAAACACAAAAACTAGGACCATGATACAACCCAACTCAATCAGAACCAGAATACACATGCCAACTTTGTGTCCTAGCATAAACTAGAGAAGCCACCATAGCCTCTTCATCAATGTCCTTCAGTTTACCCATGACAAGCAAGTAATAGTGGTAACTTGATTCAATTTCAGTCATACTATCTGAGGTTCCATCTAAAATTTCAATGGGAGAACTATGCTATCCAAGACAAGGTTAGTTATACTTAATCTTCCTCCTTGCCTCCCTTATAGACCTTGCAAGCTCCTTTTCTTTAGGCTTGGTCTCTTCTCCCATGACAACTCAGCTTCTCAACTAATAGTTGCTCTTCACACTAACCTACATTTATTTCCTATTCTCCTCCTTTGGAGTTAGCATAACTCTAGGTGTGCTTTTCTCATTCTCTAGAATGTTATCATGTGACTCCTGCAAGCTGAGTCTTCTAGGCCTTTGTATTAGGGAAGGAGAGACAATGGATTTACTCATTTTCACTAAAGGAAAGTTGAGAACAACAAGACTTCACAATTACAAACCGACCCTTCATTGGTTCTTGGGAAATTTTGCAGAATAAAATCTATCACCACTCTCTTTGTAGACTTAGAAAATTTTAGCTTCTGATTGCAATGGTGAAGACAAAGGCTACCAAATCCCATTTATTGAGCAATTTGATCATGTTGATCATCAATGCTTAGTGAAAGCCCACACAAGTGAGCAGACGATCAATCATTGGCTCTTACATCACAACTATTAATCTCCCAAATGCATGAAAATATGTGTATCATGTTCAATGATTATAGGAGAGTAATCATTCACATGCATTAGGATTGAATTTGATTAATCTTGCAATCATCTTCTACCATTAGTTCTCGCTCATGTGAAATAAAATGACCATTTTTCTCGTATCTCTATTTTTAAATAATGGTCATTGATCTCCTGCTGAAATGGTGCATCAGATGACTCAAAATGAGTCAATAATGTTTGAAATTCCACCACAATTGCTCGCCAATTCCCAACCAATCTCATTTGGCTAGCTAGACACCAACACATCCATCCGCAAGCTCCACCATTCATTTCCTAGCTCAAGAGAACTCCATGTGTCACAAGCCCGCTGACCTCGTGGCTTCAAATAAAACACTATTAAAATCCCATGGGGTTGGCAGGGAATAGCTGAGATCACCTCCCAACATTCCATCACGGTCGTTGATTTGAAGTTCCACAACATCAGGCTTGATAGTGGAGGCTGGGACCCACACCTGCCAAGAGACATGTGTCCACCACCCGCTGACCCCACGAATTCAAATTAAACAATATTTTAATTGCGTGAGGTTGGTGGTAAATGTTCTAGATCAAATCTGATGATTCGACAGTGAGTAATCTACACATGCAAATAGAGTTAGTCTTAAAGATGGGGCAATGACTAGATCGATGAGACTTGACTCTTAGGATTGCAGACTTAAAACTTAAGTCACTTTAACATAAAATTTAATCCCGACCACAGGAAAATTGAAATGGTAAACTTGTGCTTGATGTCTAATAGACCAAAACCATAGGGCCAGTGAGAATGATGATTCTAATGGCTCAAGATATAACTTAGGTGACAGACAACCAAGAGTAACAAGTCAATGCAGAAATAGAATGCCCAGAGGTTTATGATGGTACAAATTTGAAATGAGGGTTTTTAGATTGAAACCCTAACTCTACTCTTGGACTCAGAGGCTCAAATCATGACAAAGAAAGAACCTGAAAAAAAATTTTAATTTTTTTTAGAATCTCTACCACCTCCATCCTAAAGTATCTAAACTTTGGGAATTAGATGAACTAATAATTGAACATCTTTATCATTTTCATAGTTGAGGAGGAAATCCTTCTATTCAAATCTCCTTGAAAAGTTTGAACTATGAACATAATGAAGGCATCATTTACCCTCTTGTAATTATTTTTGACATTCTACATCTAGATATGGGGGTAAAAATCATATACTTTATGTTGGTTGGGACTAACACCAATGGGACCTAGGAAAGCTAGTCCTCTATACCTAAAGTTTGTAGCAAAAAGGTATGTTATATATGAAACCATGATGAATATCCCTGACTTCTTTACTATTGAGAACTTATTGTGGATATCATCACTAATAATTTGGGCCCATGGGAACTTTGAGGTTCCCCTCAAAATTATCTCTACATAATAGAAAATCTAGTTATTAAATGTGGAAGTTGAACTAATTCTCATCACTCTACTCAATAGAGTGACCAAACCATTTACTTTAGTTATGAAGTTACTTCTATATAAGTTCTTGGGAAACTTGTTTGCATATCCCTTGGGATGCTTCATCCACATCTCATTCACCACCATCATTAAAGCCTCTAAATATTGATCAAATACCCATATGGCATGCTCTCTAGTAGCAAGAGTCATATTGGAGAAAGATGGGATCCTAAAATTTTGGGAAATGGAGGAAACAAAAGGTCTACTAGCACTCTCTCATCAATAGAAAATATCTTGGAGGATTCCTTGTGTTAATGCTCTTTTCTCTCCATTATGAGTTTAGGGCACTAGACAATAGTGGGGAAACAAGCAACTTGTGTTATTCCACTTTGTGCAATTTTCTTTTCCAATTATATTAATTGGCCTCAAAAAATCCTTTCTCTATACTTCTTTATGTCTACATGTCCTAGGTTGGTATCCCCAACCAAAATTGAGCTAGTTGTAATCCTTCTGGGAGGCTCTACACCTTTGAATTCAAGGTTTATTTTTTAAGTTCTATCCATGAAATCTACAAAACATACCCTTAATAAGAAAATTGATAGTTCTCAATTGTATCTTCAATTGTATGCTTCAAGAGATTACTTAAAAAATCTTCAAATGATCAAAATAAATGTACCATTAATATTTCCTTTTAATTACTTGAGATCATCAAAAGGTATCCACAATAAAAATCACATAAAAATATCAAATTTTAACACTTGATAGTTGTGTAAATTTGAAGCACATGGATCTTTGCAGGGAATTAAAAATCACTAGCCTTTGTAGAAAACCTGGACTTATCAATCCTTGTGGAAAATATCACTCCCTCAATCTCATAAAATAAAATGCTATCTTACGGGAATTTAATACCTACCATTTTGCATAGATATGACCAAGGGAAACTATGATGAGGAACAAAATGAGATCCTACATGAAGCCCTATGTACCCAATATATGTAAACTTTGTGGTAAATTCATCCCCATAGAACTTTGGAGGAAAATATTTTTCATGGAAAATATAAACGTTGGAAACTTTTGCAAAGAATTTAAGTGAACCCAACTCTATGGAAAAATATCCCACACACCCTAGAAAGTATTTTGTGGAAGATGGGTAGTGGAGAAAACTTTAGCAGAAATACCAAGAGTAGGAGGACAAAGTTGAATACCCCTCAAAACTATGCAAACCAAAAGTTTTACAGAAAAATGACCTAACTTATTTTGTAGAAAATTAGGTCAAGGATGATTTTTTTAAAAAGGAGGTAGAGACAACCCAAGTTTGATAAACCTTGAATTCCCACAATTTGAAAGTTTTTGAAAAATTAACTTAGGATCAGTTTTTACATAAATTTAGAATAGACCTGCCTTTTTAAAGATAATCATGCAAAATGAATAACTTTTTTTAACTCAGCTAGTGGGTATTAGAAGGGTGCACTAATAAGTTTGTAAGACAATTGAATATATTCCATGAACAAATCCCACAAAAAAAGTTCACACAAACTCACCTTTATGGAAAAACATTTAGACTACATAGAAGACCTCAGATTCCAATCTCATTCACCATGAACAATGAAACCCTAACTTAATCAATTTTAATTCAAATCTGAGTGAGTAACCACATGAATTCCTACAATCCAAAAAATTTCAAAGCATGACAGACTATAAATTCCCTAATTTAATTGGGGGAATTCTAAACCATAAAACTGATGCATATATATGCTAACCCTAGCCCACAAGATGCTCATGGAAAAAGAAAACACAAACCATTCTACAATGTAAAATATAATCTTAACACTCAAAAATCATAGAAA
>VDFB02375210.1:0-48361 GCA_007258455.2 Sequoia sempervirens
ATTAATATTTAATTGTATTAATTAAATATTAATTATTTAATAATTAAATATTAATTATTGATGATTATAATATAAAGTTATAATATTAAATTATAACTTAAGTGATTTCATTAAGGGGTCGCCCATCATCAGGAAAGGGGCCAATTTGGCATTTAAAATTATATTAAAATATTTGGCTGAGGACTATGGAGAATTAAAAGAATTAAAAAGTCAAATATTTATTAAAACCCTATTTTTAAGGAAATCGCACTTTTCAGCCTTATAGTGCATTTGCCTTGGAAATAGTGCGAATTATGAGATTATTGAATTTGAGAACTGATCAACTTTGATCTGAGCAAGAGACTTTAGGGTTTCAAGTTCGAATTCCTTGGGGAACGAGCCATCTCCACTGGAAGCAATTCAGAGGGTGTGAAATACCACTTGATTTATTGCAGCAGAGGTTTCTTCAGGTAGAGGAAATCACAGAGCTTCAGAGAATATTCTATCTTCAGTGTTCATTCAGTGTTTGCATTCAGAGAGTATCTATTCATCTAGGCGCACCATTTCCAGAGGCTTGGACATTGATTGTGAGGAGGCCGTACATCATTTATTGCTGTTTTCTGTCAGGCCGTACCTTGCTGCAGTCCGTACTTTCTGTCCTTGGGCCATACTTTCATCTTCAAGAGAAACGCCTTTCTTCCAGACTTCCAGATTGCATCAATAAGGGCGCTGGGGTTCCAGAAGACCTTGGAGGCTACCAGACAGAAGGAGAAGAAGATCATTATTGCAGCCGTACCAAATCTGTACCTTCATCTGTTGCTGGTTTACCAGGTTTTTACAATAAAATTATTATTTATTTATTGCATGTCAGTAGATCGTTCTTGTAATTGTCCCAGAAGAACAAATAATAGATTGGCATTTGTACTGGCATCAGATATTCCTGTTATCAGAGTAGAAGTATTTTATTTTGAATTTATTATTATTTTTCAAGCAAAATCGTACATTTTATTGTTCAAAACCAAAAATTGCAAAAAAACCAAAAACGTCAGAAAAACTCAGTAAAACGGTCGAAAGAATAGGGGAAACTAGGGTTTCTACACTAGAAGGAAGATTTTAAGAGCACACATGGCCTGCCAAGAGGGATTCTCCTCTAATAGGGCTCCATTGTTTAATGGGACAAATTATGCTTTTTGGAGCGTAATAATGCAAACCTACTTAATGGCACTTGGATTTGATATTTGGCATTTGGTTGTGGATGGTTAAACTGCACCATCATTTCCACCAATGGAGCAGGAAAAAAGGCAAGTGAAAATAATGCCAAAGTGATTAATGCAATTCTATGTGGACTATCTGGATCGGAATTTGTCAAAGTTATGCATTGTACATCGGAAAAGGATATGTGGCACAAATCACAAAAGACCTATGAAGGGGATGACAAGGTTAAGAAGACCAAGCTTCAAACCCATAGGAGGCAATTCGATAGTCTAAAAATGAAGGATGAAGGAAATATTGCTGCCTATTTGCTTTGCATGGATGAGATCGTGAATACCATAAAGGGTCTTGGTGAATAAGTAGAAGACTCAATGGTGGTTCAAAAGGTATTAAAGTCTCTACCCTTAAGATTCGATGCTAACGTTTCTTCCATAGAAGAAATGAAGGATTTGGAAAGTTAACTATGGATGAGCTACATGGAATCCTCACTGTATATAAGATGAGGAATGAAAAGGAGAAGACATCTAAAAGAAAGGCAGCCTTCAAAGCCTCAAAGAAATTGAAAAACAAAGAACTGAAGCCAAGTGAAAGTTTCGATGATGAATCAAAGGAAGAGGAAGCTCATTTTGTGCGGAAGCTAAAGAAAGGATCCGACAAGTATAAAGGTAAGTTGTCGTTTAAATGTTTCAATTGTTGAAAAGTAGGACACTTTGCTGCTAAATGTCCTTATGAAAGTAAAAGTAGTGATGACGAGGAAGAGCATAAATTGAAGAAAGATAGCAAACACAAAAAGGGCTAGAAGCATGGCAAATTTAAGAAAAGGAAGAGTGTTTACAAAAGTGAAAAAACCTTCTATTCTAAGAAGGAAAGGAACTCATCCGAAGAAAGTTCATTTGCCAGTGATATAGAAGAGTTCCTATTCATGGCCATAGAGACAAAAGATGCCATCTTGAAAAATGATGAAAAGGTATAAAAGGAAACAAAAGGGGAAGAGAATGATGAATTAGATGGGGAAGTTGATTTGGAAGACCTTATTTCTGCCCTAGATGAAATTAAAAAACTCAAAAAAAAGAACTTGAAGCAAAAGGTACAACTTCAAGAGACAGTGAATCCAAAGCAAAGTTATCACAAAGTCTTGAAGAGCTCGAAAAAATGATCATCGATCTAGAACTTCAAATTGAAGAAGTTTAAAGGATTGAAAAGGAGGTTAGAATCCAATTGAAGGAAAATGAAGAAAATCCTGTAAGGTTGGAGTTCAAAATCGTCTCTTTGAGAAAAGAGCTAGAAAAGACAGCTGCTAAGTTCAACAAAAGCCTAAAGTTTGAAAAGAGCATCGAGATCTTGAATGATATCATAAATGAGAAAAGGTGATCACTCATAAAGACAGGTCTTGGTAAAAGAAGACCAAGTTTCCAAAGAGCCATCAAATAAGATCAATGAAGAAAAACCAAAAAGTTATGTTGATGCCCTCAAAAGTCCAATCAAAAGTGGAGGCAACAAGAAGAAAGAGAGTCAAGCTCCATAGTAATCAGGCACTTCAAAAACTATCAAAGACAAATTTTGAAAGTCCTTTCCTGCGAAGCAAGCGCATATGACCAGGTTCCAACCATCTTTCTTTGGCTATTGTTTCATGTGTAATCAATTTGGTCATAAAAAAATTGCTTGTAGGATTTGTGCAAGAAATATTGGATGGAACAAGAATAAATGTTCATTTGGGTTCACAAATAGAAACTATAATTCTTTTGCCCCTCTGGTAGATTATAATGTGATCTGCTATAAATGTAATAATTTTGGGCACATAACATGATTTTGTAGAAGTGGTCTTGTAGATTCTCCCATATAGAAGAAGGAAAATATGACAAAACACAAGGAAGAAAACACCAAAATATGGAAAGAAAAGGAGAGGTCCATGCTTGTTCAAATCCCCTTACACGTGCAATATGAGAAAGATCAATGGTACATTGACACTGGTTGCTCAAGCCACATGATCGGAGACAAAAGTAAATTTCTCATTTTGAAAGAAGTGAATGGAGGAATAGTGAAATTTGGGTACAATGCTATAGGAAAGATAGCTAGAAAAGGTACTCTCAGCTTGGATAATGGAAAAACAAAAAAAACGAGAATGTTCTATATGTTGAGGATTGAAGCATAATCTCCTAAGTGTGAATCAAATGTGTGACCAAGGACACACTCTCACATTTCATACCGAAGGATGTGAAATCAAGAAGGGAAATTAATTGCAGATGCAAGTAGATCAGCCAATAACCTCTACGTTCTTAGTGAAATCAAAAGTCAAAAGTGTTATATGGGGCAAGAAGCTATGAGTTGGCTATGGCATAGAAGGATGGGGCACAAACTTTGATAATCTTGTCAAAATTAGCAAGCAATAGGCAATGAGAGACATGCCAAAGATTTTGAAGCCTTCAAATACCATTTGCAAGCAAGGTCAATATCGGAAGAAAACGAGCGTGAGCTTCAAGAAAAAGGAAAATTCTACATCTAAACCTTTGGAACTCATCCATACAGACCTTTGTGGGCCAACCGGAACAAAGAGTATGCAAGGTGAGAGTTACTTCATGTTATTAATTGATGATTATTCCAAAATGACTTGGTTATGTTTTTGAAAGAAAAATCTGAAGCTTTTGAAAAGTTTAAGGCATTCAAAGTCTTAGTTGAGAATGAAACCGGTCTAAAAATCAAATGTTTGAGATCAAATAGATGAGGAGAGTTCACGTCAAACGAATTTGAAGAATTATGTGAGCGACATGGTATGAGGAGACATCTTTTTGTCGCAAGGACTCCACAACAAAATGGAGTAGTGGAAAGGAAAAACCGAACGGTCCAAGAAATGGAAAGGACCATGTTAAATGAATCCAAGCGATTAGACTCATTTTGGAGAGAAGTAGTTCACACGACAGTCTACACTCTAAACTGAGGACAAATAAGAGTAAACAATTTAGAAACACCATATGAACTATGGAAGGGTAGGCCCACTATAATAAATTATTTCAAAGTATTTAGGAGTGAATGTTATATAAGAAGAGATGAGGAAGACTTGGGAAAATTCAACTCTAGGGAAGATGAAGGCATTTTCCTTGGATACTCTTCATGAAGCAAAGCTTAGAAATGTCACAATAAGAGGTTGCACAAAATTATTGACAGTGCAAATTCTCGAGTAGATGATGACATGTATCCAAGAGAAATGGCTCAAGAACTTGATTATCACAAAAAAGGAAGTTGCAAAGAAGAAGTGGAGGAAGAAATTGAACATGAGGAAGGTAATCAAAGAAAATCAAAGACACCAACAAATGCACCTAAGATACCATTTAGATTTGTTCAAAAGAATCATCCCGAAGACTTAATTATTGGGGACAAACATACAAAAATTCAAACAAGGAGAAGATTGGTCATTACATTAGAAAATGCAAATTTGTCCTTGCTTTCTGAAATCGAATTGAAAACGTTTATGGAAGCAAGTGAAGACAAATATTGGGTGAGTGCTATGGAAGATGAATTGAATCAAATTGAAAAGAATGAAACTTGGGAACTTTTCCCAAGACCTAAGGATAAAAATGCAATTGGCACTAAATGGGTATTTAGAAACAAACTAAATGAGGATGGTGAAGTTGCTAGGAACAAAGCATGATTAGTATGCAAGGGATATGCTCAAGTTGAAGGTATAGATTTCGAGGAAACATTTGCTCCTGTTGCTTGTCTTGAGGCTATAAGGATGTTCTTAGCATTTGCTAGTTATAAGAATTTCAAAGTCTACTAGATGGATATAAAATCAACATCTTTGGATGGAAACCTAGAAGAAGAAGTATATATTGAATGGCTTGAAGGATTCATCTTATTTGAGAATGAGGATCATGTATGCAAGTTAAAAAAGCACTATTTGGACCGAAACAAGCTCCTAGGGCTTGGTACTCACGATTGGATAAGTATCTACAACAACAAAGCTTCAAAAGATGTATTGTTGACAACAATCTATACACAAAAAACAGAAGGTGATTATTAGTTGATTGTTGTAGTTTATGTTGATGATATTATTTTTAGGGGTAGCAATGATAAGATGTGCCAAGACTTTGCCATGAATATGCAAAAGGAATTTGAAATGTCTACGCTAGGTGAATTGTCCTTCCTTGAATTGCAAATATCTTGATTAGATAAAGAAATATTTATTTCACAAGCTAAGCATATTAAGGAGATGTTGAAGAAATTCAGAATGGAAGATAGCAAATTTGTTACACCCATGGTCATAGGGTGCAAGCTAAGCAAAGATGATGAATCTACTGAGGCTAATCAAACACTTTATAGATCAATGATTGGGAGTTTATTATATGTAACAACTTCAAGGCCTGACATTATGTAGGAAGTTAGTATGGTGGCAAGATTTCAATCTCACCAAAAGAAACGAATGTGCAAGCGGTCAAAAGGATCCCTAAATATTTAAAAGGCACTTTGGAGTTTGGGTTGTGGTATCAAAGAGGTGAAGACATTAACTTAGCAGCATACACCGATGTGGATTAGGTTGGTAGTGTGGATGACATAAAGAGTACAAGTGGAGTGCATTCTTTCTAGGCAATTGTCTTGTTTCATGGTTAAGTAAGAAATAGGCTTCGATTTCCTTATCTATAGAAGAGGCAGATTATATTGCAGCACCATCTTGTCACACTCAAGTTCTTTGGATGAAGCAAACATTGAGTGATATCAAGGTAGATTATGATCATGCTTTATCCATATGTTGTGATAATACAAGTGCAATCAACATATTTGAGAATTCTATGATGCACTCCCGAACCAAACACATTCCAATTAAGTATCATTTCTTAAGGGAGTAGGTGGTAGATCAACAAGTGAAGTTAGAATATATTGCTACATAGGAACAAATTGCTTTCATCTTTACAAAGCCTCTTTCAAAAGAGACTTTTGAGTACCTAACACAGAAGTTGGGAGTGATATCCTCATCGAATCATTGATGAAATACATTATTTAGGGGGATGATATTCAGGGCGAGCTCTTTACTACCCTATCCTACAACTACGAGGATTCCTTTGCCATTGATGTCAAAGGGGGAGAAGTAGAGTAAGTGAAATATGCCGAGCCAATTTTTTTACAATTTCAAATTACAAAGCACTTGTTAAGGTTAGATGATAAACCAAAACGTACTGAAGCAACTCTAACCAGTATGTACACCAGGATCAGATGTGGGCAAGGTGTGAGCATTGGTCAGAGGATCTGAATCAAACTGCTTATGCAAAAGCAACTCTAACCAAGAATGGCCCGATGATGGGAGCATATGGTCGAGGATCTTCTACTCTAAATACTGAAAGGGAACTCAACGTCAAGTATGTGCTACCCAATCCAATGCGAGTGAGGGGCGACCATATGAGCGGAGTGATTACAATAACAATGCTTGAAAGAGAAATGCTGAAAGCTGAAAACACTCAACACCCAGAATGTGCTTGCTAACCCAGAATGGGAGAGTAGCTACCATAGGGCGGAGATTTATCTATTACAACAAGAACTGAAGGAAGAATAAGTATTACAATAACGATGAGCAATAATAAGAACAACTGGTCAGTACTACTGCCAGCTTACAAAGATGTCATTGCCTGCAATATCAAGACTTAAGATGCTCTTTCAAATGATGCATTCAACAAGGAAGCTTCTGCAAAGTATACAATGAAATCTCAACACCAACCAGATAAGGAAGATGCAGATTTCTTAAACTGTCATACAAATCTGCATTTTTTGTCATAAAACCAGCAACCTATGAATTTACTCATATGCTCATAACTCTCTCATTTCTCACCCAAATGATCTCAAATCTGATGCAATAGACCCTCAAAATGATGGCGCCTAACTTAGTAATAAGAAATGGCATCTAAAAATGGTTATTAATTACTGACACGAATCCCAATGCACTCTAGAAAGTTCGGCCTTCAAGGAATGACGGATTTGCATTATAAAATCATAAGCTTCAGATAAAATAAATCTATCTTAAATCCACTAGTCATTGTCTTTCAAGCGAGAAGCAATGCCCAAGCTAGGAGGCCTTCATTCCTCGAAGCAATCCCAAAGCCAATCCGGCAGCATAACATTCCTGTAGATAAAAGATACCCAAATGATGATCCAAGTCTTCCTTTTATAATTTCAGGTTGACTTCTCGAAACCCTAAACTCCTCTCAAAGTCAAAAACCCTAATCTCCTCAAAGATGGCGTCCTTTTCCTTCAAGTTGAATATTCACTTTTAAAATAAATTCAATACTTTAATAAATGCGCCCACCTTATATCTTGATTTGACTTTGGATAAAATATAAAATAATCCTTAATGAGGCGCCACCCTCAAAAAGACCACTTTTCAAAACAACATAAAGTCAATAGACTAGGCCAAGGGGTCAACGTTCAATAAAATATTAAAACGTGACTTTTAATTAAATATATCAACTTATCTCTCCAATTGTGCCCGAAGCCAATAATGACCAAGTCAACTGACAAACTGAGGGAAGTCAACCAAGCCAAACCAACCTGAAAACGCCAGAAATAGAATTCTACTAAAAATAGTAAATTCCTGAAGATGCTCGAAAGCCGAGATGAACATACCACTGCGAAGCTCTCTGAAAACCCAGAAAGAAAGCCATTGAATCCACTAACTCGAACAAGGACATCCTTAAAAATAGGAAACCCTAATTTTACCTTCCGCTAGCCTTCGGGTTCCCAGAAAAAAGGCCAACGGTCACTGGAAAGATCAGGTTTGAGAAGGGGACATTACAATCCGCCCTTCCCAAAATTGCTTGTCCTCAAGCAATACCACCACAACTCCAGAAATTTGAAAACTAGTCCATACGCAACAAGTATGATCCCTGGTTCCCAAATGCGTCTCAGGAAAAACCCACCATGCCGATGCTGCACCACTCTGATCACATCAATGAAAATATCATGCCGATGCTGCACTGACTCCCCTTGTAACTCCAAAGTGTTACCATCTATGATACTCAAACTGAAAGATCTTAAAGGAGGGGGATCAAAATCATGCAACATCTCATGTCCACAATGCCCCGAATTAACAGTATCAACCACACTACTGTCAATCACAATTCTAAGCAATAGGAGAGATAGTCTACTCAAATCAAAATCGAACTCCTCCGCATACCTCCACATGGTAACAAACGGAACCATGATTGCAAATGTGACATCTGCAAATCTTCTTGCAAAGAGGAAGGCAATCTTTTGCAAGAGCTCAACAAATTCAAACTCAGGACCCCACATGAATTCCCTATGCCTCAACTGAATTATCATGGCACAACTAAGAAGTCTGAAGAATTTTTTCACCATTCCAACCCCAAGAGTCTCAAAATATAGATTCAAAACATGGGGTAGCTCATTGTCATGAACCAATAATGAAAATAAACCATCAGAGTTTGCATCACAAACCTCCAAAGTGGCTGAAAAACCCGCTAAAGCCATCTCCATCAGAAAACTACTACTTCTTTGATCAGGAGGGAGGTACCAACTCTCCTGAATGAAAGTAACTCCATAAGTAAGGTGGCTGGTCTGCCTCCAACCAGCAAACTCGTGTCTCAAAATCTGCCCTTGTCTGAGCTGAAAGTCACTTCCAAGAACTACCGATCGTTGATCTTTCCAACCCATATTCAAAATTTCTCTCCAATCCATTTGTTGATGAACAAACGGAACCATCAAGTAGCTGGAAATGAAGGGAACAACATCAACAAGTCTGGAAATTTGTTCCTTATCCCTCCAAGAGTCTTTTCCATAAGTAATAAACTCTGAACAACCCAAGTTGAGAATCCCAAGCATGGATACCCAACTGAAAGTGATTTTCAACACACTGCAAAGAAATCTCTACACATTCCCAAGTGCTAGTGAGAACCACGTGCCTTCTCACGAAACTGATGCCCCATCTAGTAAATCCTTGAAGCTTAACCATGAAAGCTTCCACCTTAAGGGAGTATGAAACATAAAGTGGCTTCAAATTCAGCTCCCAAAACTGATCAATATGATTCCAAACATCATTCCACCCAAGGGATGGATTGTCAAGAGTGCACCCACCAAAGTCTAGTTCACCTTTTTCCCATTCCTCCTGAGTAGTAGGTCTGAAATCTTCACTCGTTGCTGCTGTAATGAAGTTACCAACAGCTACCAAGACTTGTCTCATCAACACCTTGATGTCATAGATGTTGGAATTTCCTTGCTTCGTCACCTCCCATGTAGAAACTCCATCCTCAAACCCACTTATGCATCCATTACTACTCAACATACGTGGGACATCCTCATGGAGTGATATCAAAGCATCCTTAGATTGGAGTTCATGTTTGACCTCATGCTTGGTCACTTCACTACTTGACTCATTTTTCAAAACAAAGAGAGGATTGTCATAAGTTGCTTCAGCACCCACTTCAAAGAAGGGATTGTCAAAGACCCGGAAGCCATTCCTTTCGTCTCGCTGCCCCAAATCTGTACATGCAACTTCTGATTTTCTTGAAATGCTTTCAAGATCAAACTCCTCTTGAAGACAGTCAAGATCTCCAATCACTTGATTGATTTTTTCAGCCCTCTGTGCATCCTCTTGCTCCTTGAAAAGTTTGAAATCTGCAAACTGGTCTTCAACCTCTGTTAGAGCCAGCTGAGTTTCTTTCAACATGTCCCTTGTTGATTCGAGCTCCAGAGTGAGCTCATCAATCGTACTCTCCTTTTCATGAAAAGCACAAATGGCCTTCTTTGCAACTTCAATGACATGATCCTGTTCTCCAATAGAGTGTATGTACTCGGACTTCAAGGTCTCCAAGGAATCTTTGATAAGTTGCAATTTAGGAAGAGTAACTTCATCGGTCACTCCTCTACATCTCTCTTCAAGCTGAGCCTTCCAGTAAAGCTCTTCAACCAAGCTATGTGCGTAGTCAAACAGGGATAGAGCTTGCACTTCCCTGTCAACGAACACCTTGAATTGTCCTTCCCACTCATAAGAATGCGAAGATGGTGAATTGCTGGTTGGCTGCTTTTCAAAATCAGAACTTTGTTTTGTGACATCGCTGTCCTCAAAGCTGCTCCAACCTTCTTGTCTTTCATCCTCAACTAACGGAGAATGTTCAGTGTCATGGAGAGGAACATACTCCACAGTTTCTTCGTCCTCAAGCTTGCAATCAGCTTCTTGCCTTGGTAGATCAGCCTTGTGATCTAAAACCACATTGAACCTTTCTTCTTCAAAAGCCGTAAGGTCTTCAAGCTCTTCATCCACCTCATTGCCATTTTGATCAAAGGCTATGGCAGCCCCTGACTCAAACGAACAATCATTGAATGCTGGTTTGAAAGTTTCGGAAGTAACAACATCCTCCTTGGTGGCTGCAATCAACTTGAAGGGATCACCATGGAGCTCTTCAAAGTAAGCTTCTTCATCAAAAACAACTTCTCCTTTGGCCTCCTCATAGCTTGCAAGGCAGACAATATTTTGGTCTTCATCAGGATCAAAGGGAAATTCATCCCACAAAGGTTCTTTGTTATACCTCGGTGCCAACACACCTGGATCCCAAATGCCAAGGGGTTGACTGAGATGATCAACAGGAAGAGGTTTTTCATGCTTCACTGGAAGTATTGACTCAATGAATAAGTCAAATCCTGAATCTCTTAAGCTGAAATCTTCAAAAACATTTTCTTCCGATGGTTTGGTTTGCTGGTCAAACCCAAATCCAACAATGTCACCACCGAAATGAAGTGAAGATTCTTCGATGCTGCTTGTTTCGAAAACTTCACCTTCATTATCTTTTATGGAACTATCACGAGAAAGTATGTTGCTGATTTCCTCATGTGGAACTTCTCGGGGAGTTGAGACAGCAACAAGAGCAAAACTATCCCTCACTAAATCTTCAACAAGAGGAGGTACAAACACATCGAAATCATTACCAACATCATCACTTTGGTAACGGTCATAAGCTGATTCAAAGACACCAATAGTATTTCCTTCAACTTGCTCTTCTTCACTTGCTATCACATGCAAGTCAAGGGGCGTATTATGAGGCTCTTCCACACACTCTTCAACTGTCACGTTTTCTCCTTCGAGCTCACGATCATTTTGATGTGATATGTGCACCTTGTTTGTGCCATCTTCAATGCTAGATGACTGATTTTTCTCTTCAACTTGCATATTTGTCGGCTGCAATCCACAAATAGGCACTTCATCTCCTTCCTTCTTTGATTCTTCGAACAAAGCTTGTTCTGCTTCCCTTTTTATCCTTTTCCTAATGTGGTCCACCATCTTCAACTTTTCGGGCTCCAGTGACGCCACACACCTCAAATGGGAATCGAATGAAACATTGTACCTATAATCATCTGGCATGGTTTGATATTGCTCACGGAGTTTGACAGCCTCATCTTCACATTGTCTTTTAAACTGTTTGGCATATTCAATGAAGTCCCTTACGACATCACTAACCTTTCCTTCCTCCGATGCCATAGTTGAATCTGACTTCTCACGACCCATAGACCTTAGAAAATGCAACATCTTTGAAACTTCTGAAAGCTAATACTGAACTCAGCTCTCACCTCTGATGTAGAATCTGTTTTTTCTGTCAAGTGAACTCTGATGGGCACAGGATGGCAGGATCTTGGCTCTGATACCACTGAAATATTCCGAGCCAAATTTTTTCGATTTTTTACAATTTCAAATTACAAGCACCCGTTAAGGTTAGATGATAAACCAAAACGTACTGAAGCAACTCTAACCAGTATGTACACCAGGATCCCGATGTGGGCAAGGTGTGAGCATTGGTCAGAGGATCTGAATCAAACTGCTTATGCAAAAAGCAACTCTAACCAAGAATGGCGCCGATGATGGCGAGCATATGGTCAGAGGATCTTCTACTCTAAATACTGAAAGGGAACTCAACGTCAAGTATGTGCTACCCAATCCAATGCGGAGTGAGGGGCGACCATATGACGGAGTGATTACAATAACAATGCTTGAAAGAGAAATGCTGAAAGCTGAAAACACTCAACACCCAGAATGTGCTTGCTAACCCAGAATGGGAGAGTAGCTACCATAGGGCGGAGATTTATCTATTACAACAAGAACTGAAGGAAGAATAAGTATTACAATAACGATGAGCAATAATAAGAACAACTGGTCAGTACTACTGCCAGCTTACAAAGATGTCATTGCCTGCAATATCAAGACTTAAGATGCTCTTTCAAATGATGCATTCAACAAGGAAGCTTCTGCAAAGTATACAATGAAATCTCAACACCAACCAGATAAGGAAGATGCAGATTTCTTAAACTGTCATACAAATCTGCACTTTTTGTCATAAAACCAGCAACCTATGAATTTACTCATATGCTCATAACTCTCTCATTTCTCACCCAAATGATCTCAAATCTGATGCAATAGACCCTCAAAATGATGGCGCCTAACTTAGTAATAAGAAATGGCATCTAAAAATGGTTATTAATTACTGACACGAATCCCAATGCACTCTAGAAAGTTCGCCTTCAAGGAATGACGGATTTGCATTATAAAATCATAAGCTTCGTATTAAAATAAATCTATCTTAAATCACCACTAGTCGCTGTCTTTCAAGCGAGAAGCAATGCCCAAGCTAGGAGGCCTTCATTCCTCGAAGCAATCCCAAAGCCAATCCGGCAGCATAACATTCCTGTAGATAAAAGATACCAAATGATGATCCAAGTCTTCCTTTTATAATTTCAGGTTGACTTCTCGAAACCCTAAACTCCTCTCAAAGTCAAAAACCCTAATCTCCTCAAAGATGGCGTCCTTTTCCTTCAAGTTGAATATTCACTTTTAAAATAAATTCAATACTTTAATAAATGCCCACCTTATATCTTGATTTGACTTTGGATAAAATATAAAATAATCCTTAATGAGGCGCCACCCTCAAAAAGACCACTTTTCAAAACAACATAAAGTCAATAGACTAGGCCAAGGGGTCAACGTTCGAATAAAAATATTAAACGTGACTTTTAATTAAATATATCAACTTATCTCTCCAATTGTGCCCTGAAGCCAATAATGACCAAGTCAACTCAACCAAACTGAAGTAGGAAGTCAACCAAGCCAAACCCAACTGAAAAACTGCCAAAATAGAATTTACTAAAAATAGTAAATTCGAAGATGCTCAGAAAGCCGAGATGAACATACCACCGCTGAAGCTCTCTCAAAACCCTAAAGAATCTGCCATTGAATCCACTAACTCCGCAAGGACATCCTTAAAAATAGGAAACCCTAATTTTACCTTAGACCCTTCGGGTTCCCAAAAAGGCCAACTCACTGGAAAGATCAGGTTTGAGAAGGGGACATTACAAGGGAGGAGCAATAGAGATCGGGGGAGTATCATCTTCTTAGTACATTCATTGATGACAAAGGGTGAGATTGTTAGAATTATTGTCATTGATGTCAAAGATTTATGGGGAATTCAAGTTTATTTTCATGGTTATCACAATGTAATTCACCTCATTCCAAGGGTAGTGTTAATCTCCGCAAGGATTCCATAAAGTAAATTTGAAGTCTAATTTCAGAGCCCTCTTCATGATGTTTAAAAATTAAATTAAATCATTCTTCACTTTAGGCCAGCCCCCCTCTACAATGGCGCTCATATTGTTTGGAAATAAATTTAATTTATGTATAGGGCTGACCCCCTCATAATGACACCCAAAAAGGAAATAAGAAAAAGGAAATTTAAATTAATTTATTTGTAGAGGCTGATCCCTTATTGGAGTGCCCAAATCTGAAGTGAAAGGTCACTTTGAAATAGTTTAAAATAATGGTCATCTCACTTTGTCGACCATTGCATCTATTCAAGTAGTTTCCCTCCTTCATGAAGATATAAATAAAGTATGTGGACTATGGAGAAAAAGTCTGTGGAAATAAAAGACATTATACAAGCATAAGCAGATTTAAGGAGCAGAAAATTATAGAAGATCATTAAAAGCAGATTTTGGAAAGAAAATTATTAAGGAGAATAAATACTCCATCTATCAAGAGGTTGGTACCTCATATTGAGCTTGATGCATCATATTGGAGAGATTGGTGCCTCTTATTCATTGTTGGAAAACTCAGATTCGGCAAAAACTCACCATATCCAAAAAATTTGACTCAACAAAAGCTCAGAAAAACTCGACAACTAAAAAAATTGTTTAAACTTTTTTAGAAACACATCTTTTTTGCAAAATTCAATGACAAGATGTATCCAATGCAATGTTACAAGACTCGTACTTGTGTTGGACTTGGCAAGTTGATTTTTGACTCAGACTTGGAATGGGTGCCCAAACTCGGCAAAGACTTGTCAAATTGCAAAACCTAAGAAATTCAAAGATTCTTAAGGATTTAGAGCTTGTTTCATGCACCCTTTAATAAATAAACCTTAAAGAAACAATAACCTCATCAAATAGAAACTATTGTGATCAAATACACAAACATACATCGATCACAAAGTATAAATGCAAATTTTAGCTGAAGGAAAGAATTGTAGTAACATAGTTAGATATATAAATGTTGTCAAATGTATACAATACTCTTGAAATATGAAAATCCATGGCATCAAAAGTTCCAAACAAATATCGAAACAAAATCTAGGAGTCTGGCTCAAAGGAGCCTCCATCACTCAACCCTCCTATGTAGGCATCTAAGATATGTCCTGGATGATGATGCATCCATGATCTCTAACTGTGTCTTAGTGACACCCACACTAGCATCCAAAGTGTTTGCTCATGCTCTATCCTTTGTGATGGCTACTGCGTTTGCCTCTTGAAATATTCCGAGCCAAATTTTTTTCGTTTTTCAATTAATGACATAAAGCAGTGCACTGGTTAAGGTTAGCGGAGAAAACCAAAACGTGCAAGAAAGCAACTCTAACCAGAATGGCGCCGATGATGGCGAGCATTGGTCAGAGGATCTTCTACTCTAGATGCAGAAAGGAACTCAACGTCAAGTATGTGCTACCCAATCCAATGCGGAGTGAGGGGCGACCATATGACGGAGTGAAAACTAAAAGCAATGCTTGAAAAGAAACTACTGAGAGTTGAAACACTCAACACCCAGAATGTGCTTGCTGACCCAGTGTGGGTAAGTAGCGACCATAGGGCGGAGATCTATCTATTACAAACTTCAAATGAAATTGAGCAATACAAATTCAAATCAACAAGCTGAAGAATGACTGCCAGTACTACTGGTCAGTTTACAATTTAATATCATAAGCCTGTCAAGATGTTAGAGCTGGAAATATGAATCATTACAATACAATAAAATCTCTCTTGGCTGAGTTCAAGAAGCCATATCAAATCATTACAAATTTTGTAATTAACAATCTGTTTTTCTGTCTTCCACAAATCTGTATTTTGTAGTTAAAAACAGCAGCCTATGAATTGATCCAAATGCTCATAGCTCCCTCTCAACTCACTCAAATTGCCCAAACTAAGATGCATAAGACTAATATGATGAAGGCGCTCAATCTAGAAACTTAACCCCAACTCCAAATGCAACTAATAAGAAATGCACAAATCCCAAGAATGCTAAATGGTACGGCCTTGCTGAAAAAGGCGATTTTCTTTTTAAAAATAATGCAAGCACTATAAAATCTAAAAACTGGAGAATATGATTGCTCTTGACAAACAAAGAGAATGAGACGATACCCAGAAAGACTATTTTTGTATTTTTCAAGATATGAGTGAAACATGCAATCTGCTGTATTAAATGATGCTAAAATGCGGAAACACTAAAATGCCCAAAACAGATTTAACAATGCAAGAAGCTAAACACAATGCACGATATTCAATAACTCACAAACTAGACTAAGAATCACCACTTGATGTTGTCTTGCAAACACGAAGCGATGCCCGAGCTAGGAGGCCTTCATTCCTCGAAGCGATTCCAGAGCCAATCCGGCAGCATAACAGTATAGTCGTCCAAAGATGATCAAATGATGCTCAACTCCTTCCTTTTATAAATTTCCATTTGACTTCTCGTAACCCTAAAGTCACTTTCAAGCCAAAACCCTAATCTCCTCAAAATGGCGTACTTTCTCCTTCAATGTTTAATAAATGATATTTTAATTAAATGCCCTTCTTGAAGAATGCGCCCAACATAAGCTTGTTTGACTTTGGCAATAATTAAATTAATCTTTTAATGAGGGCGCCACCCTCAAGACCCCTTTTTAAAAACATCTTTAAGTCATTAATCTAGGTCCATGGTCAACGTTAAAATATAATATTTAAACGTGACTTTTTAATTAAATGACTTAACTTATCCCTCCGAAGGTGCCCTGAAGCCAAAACTGAGCCAAACATCTGACCAAACTGAAGCAGGAAGTCACCCGAGCTGAACTCATCTGGAAGCTGCCAAAAATAGAATTTACTAAAAATAGTAAATTCCAAAAAGTGCTCTGAATGCCGAGATGAACCTACCACTGCGAAGCTCTCTGAAAACCCAGAAAGAATCCGCCATTGAATCCACCATCTCTGAGCAATGACCTCCTCAAAACCAGGAAACCCTAATTTTAACTTCCGACTAGCCTTCGGGTTCCCAACGAAAGGCCAACGGTCACTGGAAATGTCAGGTTTGAGAAGGGGACATTACACCTCTCTATCCATCTAGTTAACCCAATCAAGGTCCTCATCACTAAAAACAAGATCCTCAGTCTTAGTGATCCAATTTGATTGTAGAGAGAGTATGTTGCTCAAACCTCACATAGTAGGAGGACAATATTTGGAGTGCGAGTAATAGAGGTCTTAGGAAAAGCTTCCTTGCCACTCTTGAATGGAAATGCGTGCTCAATTTGATCAAGTGTCGACTCATGGGAGCCAACAGAGTATCAAACATTGCAATATGGGTGATTACCCTCATGGTAGGATTGAGTATGGGGAGGGTTTATAATTGGGCGAGTGTACTGTCCGAGATGATTTGAGAGTTCTTGTGCCTGAAGCACAAGGTGTTCTATATGACACAACACGCCATTGGACTACTACTGGATGCCACTTACATACAGGTACCCTCCGACAAGTGGGGAAGACTCCAGCTGGTAGGCTAATTGGATGCGGTCTACCCAACTGTGTTCTATTTGGCAAACTTAGGAGTGCAAACAATGGGGGAGGAGACGCCTCAACTATCAGTGCCATCGTCGAAGAAGAGGAAGTAATAGAGCTATCTTCCTCCATAGAGATGAGTATAAAGGAGGTCTCACTCGCAAGGGAGGCATACTCTCAGTAGGATATTGGGTAGGCCATCGTCGTGCAACCAACTATCCTAGTGCAACCAACCACGACCCCCACTATTACATTACCACCAATAGCAACGGTGCCATCATCAGTTGTAGTTTCTTTAGTAGTGGCACCTTCGGTTGAAGACACTTCGATGGCTGAAGACGACATTAGGATTGATGTTTGGCTTGGCATGATGGGAGCACCACCATATGCCCCTCCACCAGAGTTGCTGGGATTATTGATCGAGGGCATAGAGCTACCACATGAGCGAGAGCCAGTCACCTTTGCAGTTGACACTCAGCTGGGCCCTTTAGAGCCCTCACAGCCAGTTTAGCTAGCCACAAAAGTTGCCATGGAGGCAGTACTAGACACAGTCCCAAAGCCACACACGACTGAGGCAACAAAGGAGGAAGATTCGAGTGAGGCCAAATTAGAGATGGTGTTTATTGAGATTGGACAAGAAAATGCATACGACCCCCTCAACATTGTATAATGGTACCTTGGATGGAGAGCTTTAGTCTATGGCCAGGGTGATGTATGAGATTGGGGAGATCTCTCAAGAGCTTGATATTAGCCATGACCCATTGGTAGCTCGGGAGGCAAAGAGGATCCTCGCATTCATGCAGATTGGGTGTGAGGTAGAGTTCTTTATGTGTTTCATCTCACATGGGTGGTCGAGAGTGGAGACGCTCGAGATGTTGGCGTCTTGGCATCCGCTGAGACCCACAACTGGAGGGAGACATGAGAAAGTACTATTAGCTTTGCTATTGGGATGGCTTCCTTCAAATGCATCGACATATGGCTTCAATTGAGGAGGCCACTCAATGGAGAGATCGAGCACTTGCACAGGTTGAGACTACTCGGGCATAATTGGCTAATGACATCTGGAAGTCTCAAGAGCAGTTGGCTCAGGTGACAACGATGGAGCATGCATGGGTCACAACCTTGGAGAAGGCCGTATTGGAGAGGGACAGATAGTTGGCGGAGGAAGATGCTCAAATAGTCGAGAGGGATGGTGAGTTACAGGTGAAGGTACATGAGTTAGAGAAGACGATGACTAAGTTACAGGAGAGAGTATAGGAGTTTGAGAAGACAAATAAATAATTGATGGAGGTTGTTCACATGGTCAAAGTAGCTGGAGAGTGAGAATTGGTGGCCAATCAGCGTCTCTAGCAACTTCGCCAGCAGCACTCGCGCCATTCACACCTACGTCCTTAGGACATCCAGGGATGTCTTCTCTTCATCTTCTCTGCTTCCTCACTCTTCTCAATAATCAATTTTTAGTTTGTATGCGGCCCCAATTTTGTTGTGTCGTTTGGAAGACGACTTTCTTTTTGGGGGGGTTGATGTAGTCGATCGAGAGTTAAATGAATATGTAATAGTCGGCTACGTAATAAATAAATACGTTTTGTAATTGTGTGTTAGTCCTTGACTGGTTGTTAATGTTAGTTAGTAGTTATCGTTGGTTGGTAGCCTTAACCAACAATGGTATGCTATATATATGTACTTGTTCATAGTTGGGGACCACATGTTATGATTTTCTTGTACTTATTGCATATCGGAGAATTGGTAATAAAGTTATATCTTCCGTGAACTGTTGCAAGTCATTTATATCATGTCTGTATTTTTGTTATTTATGTTTACTTTGTAAATCCGTCAAGTAGAATAAGCGAGTAAACACACTTTCCCTCAACCCCATTTGTGTAAAGATCCTAGGGTTTAAAAATATTATTGTAATTGGATTTGGTAAGGTATATCTCAGAATTAGGTCTGTAAATATGAAATTAGGATATAAAATTGAACACCAATGCCTACAGATTTCAATGACTATTGAACACCAATGCCTACAAATATCATTGAACTCCACTTCTATTTGTAAGTAAAATGTAGACAAACTATTTCAGAATTAACTAGAGGTTTGAACCATGAACAAACAAGATTACTTCTTGTTGATAGTGAAATACTGTGACTAGATTTAGCCGGATTTTTGAAGTTCTGATATGAAACAACAGAATCGCCCTAGGAAACAGGGTTCACATTCCACACTCGCCCTAGATTGAGGCGTGAAACCCTCAATTAGCCAACTCCACAAATAGCTAACTCCCAGGTACTCTAAATTTGCATGATATAACCTAGCAAAATCCTAAGACCTAGTTGAACTCCATTACAGTTTGCTCTTGACTTAGAAAACTTAGTTGAATTGAGTGCGCCTAGGGTTTCATGAACTTCCAAGTAAGTCTTCACAGTAGTCTTCCACCACAACACCCTAGATCTTCACTTTAATGTCACTTAGAATTTGCCCACAATCACCCAAACTTGCACATGAATGCAATAAATAAGGAAATTCTACAATGGGAGCGAAAATGGAATAAGGTGGGTTAGGGTTTTGCCTAACGACCTTGCACCAATCAAGGTTTTTGTCCTGATAGTGTCACAACTTGTGAAATTTTTCAAAATCACTTCCTATCCTAAGCCCATCGAACAAGAACTTCCTTTATGCCTATTTGAACTCATGTTAGAAATAGCAAGTCGACCAAGATTGCAACAAACTAGGTCGGCCAAAATTGGTAAATATTTTATTTATTATTTTTTTAAATTTTTATTATATATTTATTTATAATATTTAAATTATAAATATTTATATTAAATACTTGGCACTCAAATGCACCTTAAAATTGTTTGTTGGCCGACCAGCTAAAGGAGGGAGGGGGGATATGACAGTCCCCCCTTCTCCAAATTGCTTGCCCTCAAGCAATGTCAAACTCGGGTGCTCAAAAGTCTCCACTCCATCCCAAGTAGCATACTCAAGTGGAAGATTTTTCCATTTCACCAAATATTCTGGAGTAATCTTGTTCCTCAACTTCTTCCCCCTTACATCCATGATTGCTTCGGGCTCCAAAATCAATTTCCCTTCATTGTCAAGTGGTGGCAGTTGAAGTGATGGTGTAACTTGCTGTCCAAGGGCTTTATTTAGGCATGACACATAAAAAAATTGTGAATTCTACTGTCTTCAGGTAGTTCTAGCTCATATGTAACCTCTCCAACCTTCCTCATGACCTTATAGGATCCATGAGGTTGTAGGTGTGTGAATGATTGGCCAAGGAAGTACCGCCAACTACAAGCATTGACGTTATACTTGTCTCGAAGAGCATCGTTACTAAAGTTGTTGGGGCATGCAAAATCCATGAACTCAACCCTCACTACATCCTGCATGTCACAATCATTGAAGAGTCTGTGAAGTGCTACCTTGTACCTTTGACTGACTTCAACATCTCTATATGGAGCGACTCTTGTTGTCATAGAAAGGAGCTTAGCACTATAATGTTTGGAGTATCTCCACCAACTGTCATTTAGGATCATTTTCTTAAACCTTTGCTGCCATTGTAGTGCTAAATTGCCTTCATATGGACCAATTTGTGTTGATGAACATGTTAGAAAGTCCCTGATGAACCTTCACAAGTCGTCTCATGTAATGTCCCCTTCTCATCAGTGATCAGCATTGGCTTTCTTCAGTCTATTCCGGAACCCGTAGACTGGAATGAGGTGGAAATTAGGGTTTCATGGGCTTGGCTCTTGTAGCATTTCATTTTATTTACTATTTTTAGTAAATGATGGTTGTGGCAGTATGCAGTTGGTTGTCTTCAGTCTTCTCTTCAGTTGAGCATGTTATTGGTTGTTTCAATATCTTCCTCTCAAGCCTTAATTGTTGAAATTTGCTAAGTATTGGCATAAGTGTTATATTTTTCAATTGACCACCCCTTGGCCTAAGGATACAACTTGCAAGTTGTTTTAAAAGGGGACTTGAAGGGTACGCCTTGTCATAAGGTGATATTAATATTTTATATTTTTGAATTTTATGCTTGGAGGAAAGTGGACGCCACTTTATGAGGAATATTATTTTATGAAATTTGAAAATAAGGAGAATTCAAATAGTTGTCTTTTGGCGTACCATTGAGGAAGTTGTAGAGTTTCTCAATTCTTATAAAATGAAGACATGACTCCAGCATTGGTTATCCATCAATTACCTTATTGTTATGCTGTCAAAATGACTATGGACATTTTGCTATTGCTTCGAGGATGCTACCTCCTAGCCCCTTCCCAATTTCGTGTTTGAAATACAACACCTAGTTGGAACATTGCTGCTTCTCACAACAGACTAGCAGATTGAGCAATAAAGGTTGATAATTTTGGTGAATTCTACAGTTTTGAAGTTCCTGGTTTTTACACAGCTGAAGCTGAGTTTTGTTCATAACTTCTAAAGCGAATTTTATTCTGTTCTGGGTACTTTGGCCTTGCATTAGTCAACTGAAGGCGCCACCTTTCACAAAATTTGGGAATTTATTTCCAAGTATTAAATTTTATATTGCAAAATCGATTTTCTTCATGGGCCGTACCATTTGATGATGCCTTGGGATTCGTGCCAAATAAACTAGAGTCTTTGGAGGCTGTTTCTGGAGTCTAACTTGGGCGCCAGACTTCTAAGGTGCATTTGCAACTCGTTTCACGCCATTCGGAGAAGATTTGAGTGAGTTATGATAATTCCATTGATTCTCACAGTTGCAGATTGAAATTTCCAGTTTACTGTTTTACATCAGTTTGTTGAAGTTCTGATTTCTGATTTACTATCAGCTGTTAGAGGGTTAAAATATCATTGAAAATCATCTCTTAATCTTGTGTATGAAGAATTCTATATTTCCTATGTAATTTGCAGTTTATTCCACATTGTACAAACTGTAAACAGTAGTACTGTTCCAGTTTAATTGGCTGCAATTTCTTTCTGTTTCTTCTCACATAAGTCCCCTGGATGGTTTACCGCCAGTGAGGTTAATTTGATTGTAATATCTCATACCCACTCATAGTGGTGAATCCCCACAGCATTGTGGATGCCCGCCGCAGCGGATGAATTGCTTATTTGTAATCTTTTCCCCCCACTGTTTGGTGGTAGCGTGGAATTGTTTTCTCATGGCTGGTTATCCGCCTAATAGTTCATAATTTCAATTTCTTAGACTCCGTCATATGTTAGCACCTCGCCCTCAGTGGGATCTTGAGTGCACATTCTTGACGTTGAGTAGTTCTTCTATTCAAGTTCAGTTTCTTCAGTTCAAGTTCAGTATCTTCCATTCAAGTTCAGATTTGTATTTGAGGCTAACGCTAATCCAATCATCTATTGCTGGTTATTTTGTGTTATTCCTTCGAAAAAATTGGTTAGCATATTTCAGTGGTATCAGAGCAGAAGACCCTGCCATCCTGTGGCTGATTGCAGTAGTTAACTGATGAGTGACAGAGACACTAGGCCATACACTAGAAGTCAGGCCAGAAATCAGCATCAGTTTCCACCCGTTCCAGAGGCAGATACCTTCTCAGAAGTACTAAGAGACCTTGGTAAAACAGTGGAAGGTTCAGATAATTCAGTGGAAGTGGTTGATCACACAACTATCATAATGTCAGATTCAGTAAGAAGAGATAATGAAGAGAGGGATAGAGTGGAGAAAAAGTTTGACGGAATGATAGATATGATGTCCCGTTTGTTATCCAAGTTGGATCAGCAAGCAGCTCAGAGTATTATTCAGCCCCAAAATAACTCAGCTGGAGAAAATAGTGGAGTGAATGGAAATAATAATAGTGGCAGTCCTGAGGTGAATACTAGAGATAGAATTGTAGGTCAGCATACTACAATTCATAGTGGGTCATCCTCTAGACCCCTCTTTCCTGTTTTCACACCAAGGGAAGAGCAACAACCAGTTGAGGCTACTCCAAACTTTGCTGATGATGCTCGTCAAGCCTATATGGAGTATGTGTCCTTACCTCTTGACTTGAGAGGAGCATGGACCTTTGATCAATTCATGAATCAAAGGAGTCGGAGAAATGGTGGTAGGAATGATCAACGTCCTCCTGCAGGCCCTAGAAATGATTTTTACCAAGCTTTGGGAAAGATCACTATGGAACATTTTGATGGTGGTAACAAGTGTACAGCCAGGTCATGGGTGCAAAAGTTAGATAACTACCTCTCCCTTAGACCTATGCCGGAAGAAGATGCTATCAAATTTGCTACCTTGCACTTAGATGGCATAGCTCATGAATGGTGGACTCACGGTTTGGTCACTCTTGGCCACAACCTTATTCGCACTTATGGAGAGTTTACAAATAAGCTGATTGAGAGATTTGACACCAAAGATCCGGAATTGAAGTTTAGAGAATTGGCACAGTTGAAACAGCAAGGATCTTTAGAAAGTTATGTGGCTGATTTTCAGAGGTTGTCAGTAATGGTGCCCAACATTACTGAAAGAAGACTTGTAGTCCTTTTTGCTGAAGGTTTAATGGAGCCATTGAAGGGTTGGGTCAAAGCATTTGATCCTCCAACATTGGATGAAGCTATCAAGAAAGCTAGGAGCATGGAATTGGCAGCCCCAAGACCTAAATTTCACTCAAAAACATTCAGCCATAAGAAGGATAAAAAGCCATCTTCAAATCTGCCCAAGAAGTTTCCACCAAGGCTGTCCGAAGAGCTCAAAGAACAGCTTAGAAAGGATGGAGTTTGCTTCACTTGTCGTGAGCCTTGGGTGAAAGGCCACCGTTGCTATGGAAGAGGCAAAGTAGTTCAAATGGAGGGCTATTCTGATTATGGATCAGAATCTGATTCGTCTGATCAGCAATACGAATCAGCAAGTAGTGAAGGTGAAGAAGTTCAAGAAGACAAGTCCGAAGAGGTTGGAGATAGTAGTGCTTTTGCACAACTATCCAGTTTTCAAAAGAATGAATCTTTTAGGGTTCATGGAGTTGTAAATTCACAAAGGATAGTTGCCCTAATTGATACTGGAGCAACTCACAATTTTATTGATGAAGGGCTAGTTGCTAGAAAAGGTTTAAAGACTGAAAATTTTGATGGTTTCAAAGTAATGGTTGCGGATGGTTTCACTATGTCTTGCACAAGGAGAATTCCTAATCTATCTTTGCAATTAGGGAATCATGAAATTAAGGATGATTTTTATGTGGTGGGTATAGGAGACACTGATGTTGTGTTGGGCATACAATGGCTGCGATCTCTTGGTGAGATCACATTGAATTTGCAAACCATGGAGCTGAAATTTCAGTCTAATGGAAAGAAGGTTGTTTTAAGAGGGATGTCAAATGGAGGCCCTCGAATTGTGTCTTTGAAAAGGATGGAAAGGCTGATCCGCCATGATCAAGTTGAATGGGCTGCTGAATGTATGGTTTTACCAGCTGATCCGGTTGAGGAAAAAAGGCAATATCATCCTGATATTCAAGCCTTACTTTCAAAGAAAAGTAAAGTCTTTGGAAGCTTACCTCCTGGAAGACCTCCTGAAAGAGGTTCTGAACATGTGATTGAATTAGAAGAAGGAGCAAAACCAGTCATTACTACACCTTACCGCTATCCAAAGAGGCAGAAAGATGAAATTGAAAAAGCCATCAAGGAGCTGTTGGAAAGTGGTTTTATTAGACCAAGCAAGAGTCCATTTGCTTCAGCAGTAGTGCTGGTCAAAAAGAAAGATGGTACAATGCGTATGTGTGTTGACTATCGCGCATTAAATCAGAAAACCATCAAGAATAGATATCCTATCCCTAGGATTGATGAGCTTATTGATGAGCTCCATGGAGCAATGTTCTTCTCAAAGATTGATCTTCGTTCGGGCTATCACCAAATCAGAATGAGGGAGGAGGATATAGAAAAGACAGCATTTAGATGCCACTTTGGGCATTTTGAATTTCTTGTCATGCCTTTTGGTTTGACAAATGCTCCAGCCACATTCCAATCTTGTATGAACAAGATTTTTAGACAGCAGTTGAGGAAGTTTGTGCTCATCTTCTTCGACGATATTCTCATATTCAGTAAGTCATGGGAAGAGCACCTTAAGCATTTGGAAGAAGTGCTTACCATTTTAGAGGCGGAATGTCTATTCGCCAAAGAGTCAAAGTGTGAGTTTGGGATGGAAGAACTTTTATACCTTGGCCACATTATCAGCTCAAAGGGTGTGAAAGTGGATCCAGAAAAGATAAGGGCCATTCTTGATTGGCCAACTCCTAAGACTATTTCTCATTTGAGAGGTTTTTTAGGGTTATGTGGATTCTATAGAAGATTTGTAAAAGGTTATTCTCATCAAGCTGCACCTTTGACAGATCTTACAAAGAAAGGAGCTTTTCTTTGGACTAAGCAAGCACAAGAGGTTTTTGATAAGTTTAAACAAATCATGAGTTCGTGTCCAGTATTGGCACTTCCGGATTTCTCAAAACCTTTTGAATTACAATGTGATGCTTCAGGAGAAGGAGTTGGAGCTGTCCTAATGCAAGACAAACATCCTATTGTCTTCGAGAGCAGAAAATTGAGAGGGGCAGAAAAAACTTACTCTATTTATGACAAAGAGATGCTTGCCATCATGCATGCTTTGTCTAAATTCCGTCAATACTTGGTGGGAAGTAAATTTGTTGTTAAGACTGATCACAACAGTCTTAAACATTTTATGCGCCAAAAGGAATTGAATGAAAGGCAGCAAAAATGGGTAAGTAAACTCCAAGCATATGACTTTGACATTGAATATGTCAAAGGAAAAAATAATATAGTTGCTGATGCACTTTCTAGAAGGCCTCATTTGCAGTCAATTTGTGAGTTATCAGCAGATTGGAAAGAATTAATTGCTGCTGATTATGTTAAAAATCAGTTTGCAACCAGCTTGTTAGAAGGTCAATTGGTTGATGAAAGGTATAAGTTGGTTGATGGATTAATTTATTATAAAGATAGAATCTTTTTAGTACAAGAATCTAAGCTTAAGAAAAAGATTCTACAATCTTTTCATGATGTTCCCCTTGCTGGTCATCAAGGGATTTTCAAGACTTACAAGCAGATTCGTGAACGATTCACTTGGAAAGGTTTGAAAGATGAAGTCTTGAATTACATTAGAGAGTGTCCTATTTGTCAAAGGAATAAAAATGAACACTCTTTTCCTGCTGGTCTACTTCAGCCCTTGCCTATTCCAAATCAGAAATGGGAAAGTATTGCCATGGACTTTATCACGGGGTTGCCCAAGGTGCAAGGACGTGATTGTATATTTGTTGTGGTTGATAGACTAACGAAATTTGCTCATTTCTTTGCTGTTACCACTTCATTTACAGCAGCTCAAGTGGCTGAGTTGTTTTTCAGAGAGGTGTTCCGTTTGCATGGGTTACCTAAAACCATTGTCAGTGATAGGGACAGCAAGTTCCTAAGTGTATTTTGGCAGGAGATCTTCAGATTGAGTGGGACAGTGCTTACTCCAAGCACAAGTTATCACCCACAAACAGATGGGCAATCAGAAATTGTTAACAAGTGGTTAGAGGGCTACCTAAGGAACTATGTTTCAGGACAGCAGCGAGCTTGGATTAAATGGCTTCATTTAGGAGAGTATTGTTACAACTCTTCTTATCACATGTCAATTAAGATGTCTCCTTTTAAGGCACTTTATGGTTATGAGGCTACTAACTTTGTTGATTTAGTGTTTGGTGATAGTAGAGCCCCACAAGCACTGGATATGTTACAACAAAGCCAAGACATCTTGAAAACTCTTAAGGAAAATCTGCAACAAGCTCAAAATCAGCAGAAGTTATACGCTGATCAGCAGCGTGTGGAAAGGTCTTTTGAAGTTGGGGACATGGTCTATTTGAGGCTTCAGCCATATAGACAATCTTCTCTCAAGAAGAGTGGTGCAGAAAAGTTGAAGCCACGCTTTTATGGTCCTTTCAAAGTCACCAAAAGGATTGGTGAAGTTGCTTATGAGTTGGAACTTCCAGCTGAAAGCAAAATACATAATGTTTTTCATGTGTCTCGCCTCAAGAAGGCAATCGGACACAATGTGGTGGCCACATCAGAATTACCTCCATTGGATGAGGAAGGTCATTTAGTGTTGATTCCAGAAGAGATCCTTGACACTAGAGAACGTTCTTTGAGAAGAAGGACAATCAAAGAATATTTGGTTAGATGGAGGAATTTGCCTATTGAAGATGCTACGTGGGAAGGTGAGCAGATTTTGTTGCATCCATCTTTGCAGTTGCTTGGGGACAAGCAATTTCGAGGAGGGCGGACTGTAATGTCCCCTTCTCATCAGTGATCAGCATTGGCTTTCTTCAGTCTATTCCGGAACCCGTAGACTGGAATGAGGTGGAAATTAGGGTTTCATGGGCTTGGCTCTTGTAGCATTTCATTTTATTTACTATTTTTAGTAAATGATGGTTGTGGCAGTATGCAGTTGGTTGTCTTCAGTCTTCTCTTCAGTTGAGCATGTTATTGGTTGTTTCAATATCTTCCTCTCAAGCCTTAATTGTTGAAATTTGCTAAGTATTGGCATAAGTGTTATATTTTTCAATTGACCACCCCTTGGCCTAAGGATACAACTTGCAAGTTGTTTTAAAAGGGGACTTGAAGGGTACGCCTTGTCATAAGGTGATATTAATATTTTATATTTTTGAATTTTATGCTTGGAGGAAAGTGGACGCCACTTTATGAGGAATATTATTTTATGAAATTTGAAAATAAGGAGAATTCAAATAGTTGTCTTTTGGCGTACCATTGAGGAAGTTGAAGAGTTTCTCAATTCTTATAAAATGAAGACATGACTCCAGCATTGGTTATCCATCAATTACCTTATTGTTATGCTGTCAAAATGACTATGGACATTTTGCTATTGCTTCGAGGATGCTACCTCCTAGCCCCTTCCCAATTTCGTGTTTGAAATACAACACCTAGTTGGAACATTGCTGCTTCTCACAACAGACTAGCAGATTGAGCAATAAAGGTTGATAATTTTGGTGAATTCTACAGTTTTGAAGTTCCTGGTTTTTACACAGCTGAAGCTGAGTTTTGTTCATAACTTCTAAAGCGAATTTTATTCTGTTCTGGGTACTTTGGCCTTGCATTAGTCAACTGAAGGCGCCACCTTTCACAAAATTTGGGAATTTATTTCCAAGTATTAAATTTTATATTGCAAAATCGATTTTCTTCATGGGCCGTACCATTTGATGATGCCTTGGGATTCGTGCCAAATAAACTAGAGTCTTTGGAGGCTGTTTCTGGAGTCTAACTTGGGCGCCAGACTTCTAAGGTGCATTTGCAACTCGTTTCACGCCATTCGGAGAAGATTTGAGTGAGTTATGATAATTCCATTGATTCTCACAGTTGCAGATTGAAATTTCCAGTTTACTGTTTTACATCAGTTTGTTGAAGTTCTGATTTCTGATTTACTATCAGCTGTTAGAGGGTTAAAATATCATTGAAAATCATCTCTTAATCTTGTGTATGAAGAATTCTATATTTCCTATGTAATTTGCAGTTTATTCCACATTGTACAAACTGTAAACAGTAGTACTGTTCCAGTTTAATTGGCTGCAATTTCTTTCTGTTTCTTCTCACATAAGTCCCCTGGATGGTTTACCGCCAGTGAGGTTAATTTGATTGTAATATCTCATACCCACTCATAGTGGTGAATCCCCACAGCATTGTGGATGCCCGCCGCAGCGGATGAATTGCTTATTTTGTAATCTTTTCCCCCCACTGTTTGGTGGTAGCGTGGAATTGTTTTCTCATGGCTGGTTATCCGCCTAATAGTTCATAATTTCAATTTCTTAGACTCCGTCATATGTTAGCACCTCGCCCTCAGTGGGATCTTGAGTGCACATTCTTGACGTTGAGTAGTTCTTCCATTCAAGTTCAGATTTGTATTTGAGGCTAACGCTAATCCAATCATCTATTGCTGGTTATTTTGTGTTATTCCTTGAAAAAATTGGTTAGCATATTTCATCTCAACACAATTTTGTTGGAGGCAAACGGGTCTCAACCACCTACTTGAAAATCAAAAAAAAAAAATTACAAAAATTAAAATTAAAATGTTTACTGAAGTGAAACATATTTAACTTACCTTACACAACTCCAATTTCGAAAATGTTCTTTATGTGCCTTGTGACCTATGGTGGTTGATGATGAACATTTGGATCTCCTTGGCCTCAACATACACTTGTTTGATCCAATCAATTTTGGTGCCAATATTTTGTAGCATAAGGTTGATGGAGTGGACATTATAAGGTGTCCAAAAAATGTGTGAATAATGCTTCTCAACCAATAACCCAACCACTCTACAATTTTTGGCATTGTTTGTTATAAATTGCACAACATTTCAAGGGTCCACTTCCTCAATGGCTTGACAAGGAATGTTAGCAATAAATGCACTATCCTTCACCTCCCCTTAATAATCCATTGCTCTAAAAACATTGCCCTTTTAGGGTACACTGCAATAACATCGATCAATGGCCAATTTCTAGCATCTTTCCATCCATTATGGACACCCCTGTCACAGCCCACAAATCGGTTATGGGCTTCAAGGACTCCTCTACACACTTCACCTCTTTTTTTAATAAGGTGCTACAGACCTTCTCATAGCTCGGGCCCTTGTACCCTTTTGAAGCCTCATTAATTGCTTTCACCATTTCTTGTCAATATGGTGAGTGAACAACATTGAATGCCAATCCATTCACATAGACACATCTCATTTCATGTTGATCAACAGTCTCTCAAGACTCGTTATGAAATGCCATTTCCAATGGTCCCTTTGATCTCTTTTCTGTTGTAATAACCACCCCTGTTTTTTTGTGTATGCTTATAGAGAAAGATGGATATTGCAGAATGTGTTTGTTTTCAAGTTCCATTCAACATGTTGTGGCATGCATAGAAAGGAAATGGACATGTATTTGCATCATATCATATTGAACCCATTACAAATCATATTGGCATATAACAATAATTGAAATCAGACTTTAAGAAATATATATGACCTGATTACAGTCATAGAAAGTCCATCTCTCAGTCATACATTGAGCAACAAATGCATATGACTCCTCATGGAAGATGCCAAATGCAAGTATTAACAAACCACAGCATTCTCCTTTGAAATGGTAAAAACTTCTTGTATTAACATAAAAAGAGGTTACAATTTATAGAGTGCATAAAGCACTGTAGATATTAAAAGTATCTACCTAACTGCAAGTTACTGTAGAAACAGTAACAACAAAAAAGACTAACAACATTGACCATTAAATAAATATAAGAATATAATTTATTCTAACACCCTCCCTTAATGGTCAATCCGTCAACAACACCAAGTTGCCCCCTGAATTTTACAAATTTATCCGGGCTCAGAGACTTGGTGAGAATGTCTGCAGTCTGATCCGCCGTCGGAACATACTGCAGCTGAACTGATCCGTCTTCTACCAGCTGGCGAATGTAGTGACAATGAAGCTCAACATGCTTGGTACGTTCATGGAAGACTGGATTTTTGGCCAGTTTGAGCACCCCTTGGTTATCAGTGTACAAGGGAGAAGGTTGCCAGACATGTGTGATGTCGTAAAGCATCCTGCAAGCCAAACTGCTCTCATCATGTTGCTTTAACAGCTTTCTCGACATTCAGCTTTCGAGGAAAGAGCCACATTTTCAGACAAAAGGTTTCGATTTTTACCCCGAAAAACAAAACCTCGAATTTTTCAGTAACAGGCAGTGACCAAATCTCACGGAGTTTTTTTTCACAAATTACAGATTTAGAATTCGCCTAGAAACCCTAGTCGAATCTTGAGCCCTCCGTATGGGAGGCTCGCCAGACTCTTCTGATACCATGAAATGGTAAAAACTTCTTGTATTAACATAAAAAGAGGTTACAATTTATAGAGTGCATAAAGCACTGTAGATATTAAAAGTATCTACCTAACTGCAAGTTACTGTAGAAACAGTAACAACAAAAAAGACTAACAACATTGACCATTAAATAAATATAAGAATATAATTTATTCTAACATCCTTCGCATTGACCATCATTGTACTGTGAAATGACACCATCAACAGTGTGTTGCAGACCTCTGAAACTGCAGAATCTGATTTTCAGTCCAAGACCAATGCCCAGTGAAATGGTATGGCTCCCTAGGAGGGGCAATCTGCTCTAGTAAATCAATCCTTCACCAAACAATGCAAATGAGGACTCAAAATGAGACGCCCAGCTGCAAGGAATCCATAGAATCAACACTGAGAATGATGTAATTCCCACACACGGAGTTACGGGCAGATTTATGCTTCCAGCTACTCATAAAATGTGCTTTACCAGAACTCAGAAATAGTATATCAGACCTCTGAAAGTGTATCAAAACAGCTCCAAACACACTCCAAAAAGATGCAAATCATTTATCAAACTAAAATCTTCGATCCCATATCAAAATACGGAAAATATCTTCATTCTGACTCCACCAAAATGATGAACAACCAAAACTCTGTGAATGCAAAGGTGATTCTTGAGGTAGAATCACTCCAACCAGCTAGGGTAGGTCTCTCCCCACCGAAACCAGCAACTAGAGATGAGGGTTTTCGTCCTCAACTAGCAGAAAATGGAAACCTAGAGACAATCCAACATCACGTTATGTTGCCAATTCAAGATAACCAAATGAAGGCCCAAAGTGCGAATATATGGAAGATGTGGAGGAATTATGGAAACACTTTTCAAATTTCACTTTTCCCTCCAAGATGCTACACCCCCCTCATGAGTCCTTTTAATTTATTTTTAATTTTTTCCTTATGTCTCCCCCAACGTTAGCGTCCACTTTTGGAGGCTAATATTTAGCTTTTTAAAACAACTTGAAGTCACCTTTTTTCTAGGTGTGAGTCAAGGGGGTCTTTTATGAGCACACCACCCCCACTTAAGTTATAAACCACTTCAGTTATAAAGTAACTTTATAACAGAACTTAAGTGACAAATAAAAAATATTAATTCGATCACCCTTAGAACTCATGAAAGCCATAACGAGAAATATTGCACTGAACTGTTGGAGAAACAAAGACCAAGGCTAGCTACTAAACTAGCACTTACTAAAAATAGCAAGTGTTCCCAAACACCAAATCAACACAATATGAGAAGCACTAAAACTTACTAAAAATAGTAAGTTCTAAAAATAACCACTACTAAAAATTGTAACCCTTGTCGGAAAACTCAGAAAACCACCACAAAGCTCAACTTAGGACCTAAGTCCCCTAACCATACCCAATTAGCCTACGGGAACCCTGGAATAGGCTAATGGAAAGCTCATACTGAATAGGTGTGTAATCAAGGCTAAAATTATCAAGGTTAGGCAATAAAGCATATAAATCAAACCCTAATAAACAATGAAGCACAAATGAGCATAAAGACATAAAACATAGAACAATATTACCAAAGAGTCTTCATACCACCATTGATTCACCTTCATTGCACTTCTCCATTTTGCTTGATATGAATAATTGCCCTTAGATTTTTGAGTATGCAAATAGGCCCAATGACAATGACAAAGCAAAATATTGAAGATTCTAATTGATTATGAATGCACTTGACTTGATGTTGAAACTTGATAGACTTGATAGCAAGATAGCATAAGCTTGTGTAGGTCCTGTCACAAAATGGCAATGACAAGGTCTTTTATAGGAAAGACCATTTTGAATGAATGGCCAAGATTGAATGTCAATAATCAATGGCCAAGAATGAAAGATGTAGTATGGGATAGGGTTAGGGTAAATGATAAGGATTGACAGCTAAGATTAAATTAGAAATAATTTAATCAAGGGTGGAGGTTAATAGAGACATGAATAGATAAGGATCGACAGAGATAAAGAGGTGAGAGGAAATTAAATAATAAAAATTATTTAATTTAGGTGGCCAATGAATAATTAAATAATTTAAAATAATTATTTAATTATAGAGGAATGTAACAAAGAGGACTAATTCAAAATTCAAGAGAGTGGACCAAATTAAATAAATAAGAATAATTAAATAATTATTTAATTATAGTGGAAAGTGATATAAAAATTAAATAAATAAGAATTTATTTAATTTTAGGAAGATAGGGACTTAATTAGTAACGTAATTAAATAAATAAAATTTATTTAATCAATCAAGGAGGAATAAAGATAGAAATGAATTAATTAAATATCTAAAATTATTTAATTAATAGAAGACTTATGACTTTAGAAAATAATTAAATAATTAAAAATTATCTTTTTATCAAAGACAAAAGGAGAAATGATGGAGAATTTAGAAGTTGCAGGCCTAGGACAATTTTTAGTGTCTACAAGGTGCAAGAAGGGGACATTGCATTTGTAGAGGCCATAGGTTGTTCTTCAGGTGTGGAAAAACATGGGTGGCTCTTCATAGGTTAAAATTTAGAAGTTGGTGGAGGGGGCTTCACCCCTCAAGATCTTTTCTTTAACAAAGGATGATGTGATTTATGGCTTGCTGCTTGATTTTCTTTTTCTTTCTCTTCAATATATGCGAAGATTTGATATTGTGGAATGTCGTTACAATTGTTGCCTAGGCAAAATTTGATGCCTTGTCTAGGAATCTTGCACAAATGGCTTTTCACTCAATTGTATGAGCCCAAATATCTAATTTTACATTCACTACAAATTCAAACATAACTCCCACCACCTGGAAGCTGCTGTACCATTTCAACATATTTCCAAAGGGGAGAGTTTGGGTTTGTTTTGAAGTAGGGTCAACTCATGGAGCTAGAACCAGTTGCCATTGCAGACCTAAGACAACGAGTTCAATAAACAAAACATTTGAAGACTTGAAACAAATGAAAACAAAAATATATAAATGCAACTTAATTCATTTAAAAAAATTAAGCATGTGTTATAGATACCTAAAGAATGAAAACAAAACAAAACGAGAGTTCATTTGTAAAAAATAATGTAGGAAAAAGAAACCAAATTTTTTTAAAAACCTACCTGTTTTGAATAAATATTCCTCTATGAACTCCTTGGCAACAAATGAACTCTTGCAAATGCATAGGAATAGAAAACAACTAGCTTGGAATGATCAATCTTCAACTCAATTTGTGCAATGGCAAGCAAAAAAAAAAGTTCAACAATGGAGGATAATATTTTTGCTTTTCATTTACAGTATGAGAAATCAGTTTGCTTTTCCCTTTGGATGTTTTCTATACCATGTTTTGTGACTCGGCGCGGAACTACACTTCAAAGCTTAGCCAAACAAGTGAAGCGAAGTCAAGCGAATTGGTGTGGGTACCTGTCAAATTCACCCCAGGTTTGCCTAGACGGATCCACAAGGGATTGGCGGGACCCTACTTGGATCTGCACTTGGGTAAGATTGGACTGGGACTTGAGTTTTGTAGGGGTCGGACTGGTAACATAGTATATTAGCATATCTAATGACATCTACAACAAGTGAGATGGAGCAAACATATTTGCAAACAAAAATTTCAAACAAGTTAAAAAATTAGAAATTTAATAATAAAATTAGCAATCAATTTATTAATAAAATCAAGAATTTCTTATCTCATAATGGACCACCAAGCATCATCAAGGATTTTTTGTTGATAGTTTTTTTCTTTAGTAGTGTTTGCAATAGGCAATTTAGTCCACTTTGAATTAACCATCAGCAATTGTAGAGCCTTCTGCATCGCAAGCGTCTCTCTAACAAAATGAAATAATTGCCATACCCAGTCTCCACAAGTTTGAGGAATTCCTTCTTTGAATTATTTTTGAAGAGAGTGAGGTGTGGTGGTTGCAAATGAACATTTGAATATCTCTAGCTTTTTCCACCAATTGTTGCACTCAATCTATCTTCCTTATGTCTTTCAATGCATTGTTCAACACATGAACACAACATGGCGTTCAATAGATTTTCTTGTAAGCACCTCCACAATCATGCTAACTAACTTGCACACATGCCAAATCAATGGCCACTTGTACAACATCTAAGGTCTCAACCTCCTCTAAGGCCTCTTAGAATAAGAATTGGAAGTACACATCCTTTGCTTCCGTGAACAATGAATAGCTCTAAGAAATAAGAGCTAGTTGAACATGTGACTATGATGTTGATGAGTGACTAATGTTTAATATCGGTCCACCCATCCATGACAATGGAGCAGCTCGTCCTAATTTCAGTTTGCCTCATGTTCTCCATCACCAAACTCACCTTAGAATATTCTTTGTCAAGGAGGGTAGAGCATATTACATGTTCTACATGTCGGTGAATGAGGGAAAGATAGAAGCTACATGCTTGGAGGAGAATGTGCTATACGAAATGGGATGGCATGGCCATAGAAAAACTTGGCAATGGAAGACTTTGTCACATCTTGTGCTTGGATATTGAACATAACTACAATTGTCCCCGCCCTTTCACTAGCACTAGTCTTTCTCTTTTCTTTTGTACAAACATCTACCACCACCACTTGTAATCATGGAGCGCATAGGCATAGCCAATTGTGTTGGCATTGGCACACCCTTAGACTTTCCTTCCACCTTCATATGCAATCTATGAACTTCTACCTTTTCATCCTCCTTTTATATCTGGACACACTTTAATCCCATGTATTGTACAGCCCAAGACATGAGAAAATGACCTAGTGTAGCTCCCTCTAAAATTTGTTTTTCAAATGTGACACAATCACACTCTACTATCCCTGATTTTTTCTTGTCTTTGCTTAGGGCTGTTACAAATTCAAGGATTTTTTTTCTAGAATCAAAAGGGCCCTTTGCATAAGGTGTTAAAACAGTGGAAGGTCACTCACATAGGTTTTGCAGCTGTTCTCCTTCATTGTAACAACCACCTCTAATTTTTTTAATTTTTTAACAATACAAAAACTCAACATAAACATATCAAACAAAGATACAACTTCTGTCATAAGTTCTGATATAGAAATTTCAGCATTCATACAACCATAGTTTACATGCTCTCCGATTACTCTCCGAGTAGCCAAGTAATCTTCAAAAAAATTGCATGCTAAGTAATTTCTCCTTTTACTCGTGAGCAGTATGCAGATGGATTTTCTCCCATCAAATTATCAAGTAATCGCCAGTAGCTCACAAAAAACCCACAAACTTGGCATGTTTGTGTGTGTATAAATATGTCTGTGTGTTTATATGCATGCAAACTTGGCATCTTGTGTATGTTTATAGATATGTATGTGTGCACGGTGCAGTCCTGAGTATTTGCCGAGTATTTGCTGAGTATTTGCTGAGCATTTTCCGAGTATTTGCTGAGTTTTTCTCGAGTCAAATTTTTTAGGCTTGCTGAGTACTCTCCGATTCTGAGTATGTAAACCATGCATACAACTGCTGTTACAAATGTTTTGATGAATAATCACTGCAAAGAGTTGCTAGTACATGAGATAGTCATGAATATAAAATGCCCACAAGATAAATGCCTTGAATAAGAGGTAATATTAATTGTTGCAGGTCTGATTTGTCCAGTATTGATTGCTACAGGTCTTGAGTAGCACGGTATTCACTCAGAAAATCTCATTTATCTTCACACCCAACTCACCAACAAGCAATTTGGATCATCACCGACAACCCCATGCTCAACAACTTCACCCAGCACTTCCAAACACTTATACAAAGACAGTTGCAGGTTTGATAAGGATCTGCAATCACGCTGTTACAATCAAAACAGCAAGGATATTTTCTCAGCAATCTTCAAAACTCACTTCAACAGACCCCCTAAGTGTCACAAGCAGAATCAACACCAAGTAATGTAACTCCCAAGCACACCAAACTTATTGGAAACATGAAAGATCCAACTAGAAATGCATATCAGATAGGCGGAGGTCTGAAACACCTTGTTGGCAGCAGCTACAATGACTGTACAGCCTCCTTAATGCATTCAAACATCGACAAACCCACTCTGAACTTCTGTTATTAGCTTCCTAACAGCTCAACGCCACCAAACAGCAATGAAATTACCCTAAAAGGGAAGCAATTTACTCCCAGCTTCACACGTCTTGCATTTAGGAGTTCTTGTTGTGTAGTGCGACCTCTCTAGGAAATCAAGGAATCTGCAAACATTCTCAGAAAACACCTTAAAAGGGTTGCCCAGCAATGAAGAACACAAATAACATAGCCTGTTATCATATTGAAACCCTAATACAACCTTCCTTGCAAGTAATGAGTGGTACGGCTAGCTAGGGCAAGCACCAAACCCTCAAACTGTATCACCAGCATAAGAATTCTTGAAATCACCTTAAAAAACACACAGACTCTGCAAAGATTAGCAAATATCACTTCTCGAATCAGCACATAAAAATACCATAAAAATCTTTGTTTCCTAAAACCTTTATCTAAAAACTCTGTGAACAACAATGGTGACCCCTATGTGGAATCACTCCAACCAGCCAGGGATCGTCTTTCAGATCTGCAACCAGTAGCCAAGAGAGCGTTTTCGTCTTCAATCAATCTTTGAAGAACTTGTGAGTTCAATCAACCAGCATCCTATTATGTGTATTCTTCTGCTATCCAAATGAGAGCCAAAAACCTCCTTTTATAGAGTTGGATGGAAAATAACCCAATTTGAAATTAAAAATAAAACATTTCCCACACAAACACCTTTTTGAAATATTTAACATGTCTCATGAGTTAGTCCCATTCCCCTAGGTGTCCACTTTAGGGGGACATAACGTTACTTTATAAAATTAAAACACTAAAATAATATAATATAACATTAGCCTTATAACTTTAGTGCATAAATTGAATATTTCCAACCAAGTTGTGGAAAGCACCGCCAAGGCACCCAAAGACGAAATTGACATGCCAAGAAGAAATTTAGCTGAGAGATGATGGCAAGTGCCAAAATGAAAACATACTAAAAATAGGCATGCTCTCCAAGAAGTGCGAAGAACAACCCAAGAGGCCCAAAACGTTTTAGAAAGCATTACTACAAATCAGAATAACAATTGAGCTCAAAACCATCATCAGATGCCAAGAATAATCGAATCACAAGCTCTCCAAAAAGTTTGGAGTTCTACCTCAGCACACAAATAGGCTTATGAGACTTTGTAACTCAAAAATTGGCCAAAAGCTCACAGAATAATATGGTGTAAAAATGGGGACATTACATTCATGCACAACACTCTCACACCTTGATTTACCCACATTTGAGGCTAGAACCCTTACATTTCTTTCTTCCATATCATGTTCACGACTCACTATTGCTGGTCATGTTGTTTTATGAAATAATAATCCAAGTGCAAATTGAAAATAGAAAAAAAAATCATTTTTTCCATAAAATGTAGAATTTTTTTAGAAAAATAAAATAAAAATGGAAGACTAACTCTTTGTTCATTAATGCTGATTTCTTCAGGTGCACCTTCAAACCCTGTTCAAAATGATTTTTTTTCCTCCAACTTGGTTGCAATTTTTTTAGCATGTGAAATTGAGTTGTAGCGAGAGGGAGGCTTCTTTTTGTTCATATACGACTAAGTGTGGTCTGAGGTCCCATAAAATAGAACATTAAAATAATTATTTTTTCATTTTGGACTTCTAAAGAAATGGATAATTTGCTACATGGACAATTAGTTGTCTTTGGGGTGTTTGGGGGGGCTTCTAAGACATCCCCAATTTTCTTCGAGATGCTTGGTCACCCACGTGGTATCCTCCCGTCTCAAGAATGTTTTTGGGATGGCTATGGCATTTAAATTTTTTTTGTGATGGCTCAGGGATGTCTTCAAGGCATCCTTGGAATGTCTTTGGTACGGGAATGGCCAAAAAAAAAAAAAAACTTGGGGATGTGTCCCTAGGGAACATAGTATTTTTGTTATTCGATCATTAGTTTGATACAATTGAATATTAATTTCACCATTGAGAACTCTTTTTGATGAAGTGTGCATGGACTTAAATTTGCTTTGTTCTTTGATGTTGAACACGATTTTTTGGCAAGATTTATATAAATTTGACTATCAAACAATTAGATGGTACCCTCATTGGTATCGAAATGAAGCTCATCCAACGATTTCTTTAGGCACATTGATTCCAATGCTACGTTTGTTGCACTTTATTCTTGAGCCTTTAAACGCCATCAAAAGTTACTTTTTGCTGACCATATTTTTGAAGACATAGCTTGAGGTATATTTCTTACTAATAGAATCAGTGGCATAGTGATATCATAATGATCAATATTTTTTTTTCTTGGCATATGAATATAAAGACCATAATTAATTGTTTCTTTGATATTAATATTCTTTTTGTCATTTTCTTGTGCTTCATATAAGGATATTGCATAAATCTAGATGTAATAAAAGGTAATATTGTTGGAGTATAGGACCACTTGGGGTGGGGGGGTGGGGAGGGGCGGTGCATTGGGTGTGAATCAATGATCAAATGAAAAAACCAATTTCAAAACTTAACTCACTTGATTATTCAATGAGACCCATTGAAAATACTTCAAACACTCTAGATATTGTATGTTAAGGGAGTCACAAAGATATGCAAATCAGAATATAACACTTGAATCAAAGATGATCAGTCAATGACAATATGGCACACCACCAAAAGAAACATGACACGGATTTTATGAGTGGAAAACCCTAAAAGGGTGAAAACCACCCTGAAAATTTGTTTCATTAAGCCTCACTGGCTAAAACCTTGCTAATTACAAATTGCATGCTTCACTGGCAATACAACAAGCCTCACTGGCTACTCAACTTGCCTCACTGGCAATACAACAAGCCTCACTGGCTACTCAATCTGCCTTGCTGGCAAAGCACTATGCCTCACTAGCAAACATCATGCCTCACTGGTAATACAACATCACTTCAGAAGAAATTAAGCACAAATTAGAGGGTTACTCCGTTTCCATACATATCACTGCTCTGTTAAAACTTCACACTTACCATAACAATATTTTACCAATTTGAAAATTCACAGTTCTGAAATCTTTATCTCCACTGACAATCTCCATTTTCTAATCATAAAAGCATCACCTTGAATTCTAGAAGGAAAAATTGTTATATCTGCCTGTCACCATTTTCAATCAAAACATACATTCCAAAACCATCACCAAATTCAAAAAATCAAATCTGAAAACCCCTGACCGTTGGGATTCAAAAACCATTTTAATCTAGAATATCATTCTTCGGTTCAGAAAAACCATTCATCTTTTCCTTTACAAAAATCCACATAACAGATGACTGTCAAACTTCCTGTCAAAGGAAAGACTTCTGTAAATAACTGTTCATCAAGTTTAAATGTTAGCCCTTGATCTTTTACTCCTGCCTCGGCATAAATTGAACGACAGCCACTGATCTTCTTTAGAATGATAAACAATAAGATTTTAACCTATTCATCCGGTTATGCCAAGGAGTAGGGCCGGTTAACCAACGAGCTCAAATCCTTAATGACTTTATTTAAGCAACTCATGACCTCCTATTACAAGTCACTTTCCAAACATAACAAAAGTGAATTTTCTATTAACTTTGCACAATAAACTTTATTTAGGGTTTTTGAATAAACTTTCAAGCAAGAAAGGAAACCCTAATCAAAAGCAAAACCTTAAGGTACTTGAATTCAAGTGCTTATTTCATAATCTGACTTTCACCATCTATTCTTGATGCAGAACATTGTGCCTCTGAAATTTGACAAGAAAAATAAGCTTTGACATAGAATGTGCATTAGGGTTTTGAACCTTGAAATGAAAAAACCTTATCACCAAAACAATGCAACATCAAACTTGAATGCCTGAATGCACCAACACCTTGAAGCAACTTTGTGCTACATAGCTATCACTACCAACTCACTCAATGTGCAAACATTGTGACGCCGAGCAATACCAAACAACTCACCTTGCATAGCATTGGCATCAAATATCTTGTGCATCTCCAACTTTGAACATCACAAACTCTTTGAATAGGAATCATGATGAAATATTCCGAGCTAATTTTTGATTTTACAAATCACACCAACAAACAATACAGGTGCCAAAGGCAACTAAGGTTAGATGAGGAAACCAAAACGTGCAAAAAAGCAACTCTAACCAGAATGGCACCGATGATGGTGAGCATTGGTCAGAGGATCTAAAATAAACTGCTTATGCTGGAAAAGGAACTCGACGCCAAGTATGTGCTACCCAATCCAAAACGGAGTGAGGGGCGACCATATGACGGAGTGAAAACAAAGCAATGCGTGAAAGGAACTACTGACAAGTGAAACACTCAACACCCAGAATGTGCTTGCTGACCCAGAGAGGGTAAGTAGCGACCATAGGGCGGAGAAGGATTACAAACAATAACAAATGCTGAAAGAAGAACACTACAATATGATAAGCAAGGATCTAAAGACTGTCAGTACTACTGCCAGCATACAATTGAAAGATGATAACTTGCTATCAATTACAATTCAACATATGTGAAGCTTGCAATAATATTAGAACGTTCCTTTGCTGAGAAAAGAGACTGAAAATGAAGGAATTAATTAATAGATCCAACCTCGTTTCAAGCTTGCCCACCCACGATGAAGTATGCCGCGAGATCTTGAGATCCTTTCACACCCGTCAAGAACAAGGTGCAGATTTCTTCAATCTGTCTGACAGACCTGTGTTTTTCATCATAGAACAGCACATACACATTTCTTGGAAAGCTCGTATCTCCCTTAAAACTCAATCAAACAATCTAAAATTGAATGCAAAGCACAAGTAGGATGATGGCGTCCAACTTAGGAACAAGAAACAGGACCAAAGACCAGATTATATTTAATAGCACGAATCCCAAGAGTCTGCAGATGGTACGGCCCAATACAGGGGCGATTTTCATTTATAAAATCAGACAATGCTCCAAAAAATCTATAACTTTGCACATTGAGGTGCCTAGTCTAGACCAATGAATTTGTGCAATACCCATAAGACATATTTTTGTATTTTTTGAACTACAAATGAAAAGGTGGGTCTGCTGTAGCAAACTTGCAATTCTAGAATAAAGCTAAAATGCAGAAAACAGAAAGCTAAAGACTTATCATGCAGATTACAATGCAATAATTCCAAGAACTCACAACTAGACTAACAATCATCACTAGTCGTTGTCTTACAAACGAGAAGAGATGCCCAATGCTAGGAGGTCTTCATCCCTCGAAGTGATCCAGAATCAATCCGGCAGCATAACGGTGTATTTTTCCAAGATGATCAAAATGATGCACAAGACTCCTTTTTATAATCTTCGCTTGACTTCACGAAACCCTAGAATCTGATTTTAGGTCAAAATCCCCTCTCCTCAATGATGGGCGTACTTTTGCCTTTAAGCTCTTGATTTAATATTTCATTTAAATATTCAACTTTGAAATATGCGCCTATCATAATCTTGCTTTGACTTAGGGAATATTAAAATATTCTTTTAATGAGGGCGCCACCCTCAATGACCCCCTTTTTAAAACAACATTAAGTCATTAAGTCTAAACCAAGGGTCAACATTAAAATATAACATTTTAACGTGACTTTTTAATTTAAATGACTTAACTCATTTCTCTGAAAATGCCCTGAAGCCAATACTGATGAAGTCAACTGATCAATCTGAAACCGGAAGTCAACCAACCTGAGCTCATCTGGAAACTGCCAAAAATAGAATTTACTAAAAATAGTAAATTCCAAAAAGTACTCTGAATGCTGAGACGAGCATATCACTGCGAAGCCCTCTGAAAACCCAGAAGGAATCCTCCATTAAAACTATCATCTCCGAACAATGACCTCCTCAAAATTAGGGAAACCCCTAATTTTAACTTCCGGACTAGCCTCCGTTCCCAAGGAAAGGCTAACGGTCAATCAAAATGTCGCTTGAAAGGGGACATTACACATGACCATGAATAAACAAGCACCTTAAATCATGACCATGAATTGTTACAAGGACCTTGTAACAATGAATGCAACAACATCAACTCCAAGCACAAACCCTTTGACAAGAGCAACTATTCACATCAATGACAAGCATCATGCCAACAAATATCTGGTCTAGATACGGTGAGATATATCAAACTTCTCACAATGTAGGATTTTTTTTTTCACTTGATGGTTTTAGAGTTGATACCAACTTTAATAGCTTTAACAACTAATTTACAATTCATTATATTATATTTTTGAGGTAAATCATGTGCATACTTTGCTTTAGATACTGTAATAGAATATTGATCTTGGAATATAGCCATTCCTAAGAAATGATGAAGACCAAATTAATCATCTCAAATGATTTGACTTTTATACTTGTGGATTAGAGAGTTATAACTACCTATAAATATAATTAGTAATTCATCCATATATGGCACAATTAAAATAACATAGAGAATGCAAGAGATTGAAGGGAACTACTAATCTTTATACACCAATCTCTAGGAGCTTGTTCAAAACCATACAAACATTTTGAGTTTATACACATAGGTTTCTTTATTTGGTTGTTTAAAACCTTTTGGTAAGATCATATAAATTTTCTCTTTAAAATCACCCACCATTTATGAATGCATTTTTCACATCCATTTGGTGCATCCAACCATTTTGGGCTGCTAAGGCAAGAAGCATCCTAATGGTGTTCATTTTTGCCATAATGCGAAAGTTTTCATCATAGTCTAAACAATGTCACTACGTTAAGCCTTTAGTGAATAATCTTGCCTTGCATTTGTCTATTTCACTATTGGAATTGTTTTTAACTTCATTTAATTGAAAACAATCAACAACATTTCGTTAAGAGGGTGGAGGAACAAGATCCCATGTTTTGTTACTAATTAGAGCATTATACTTTAATTTCATTGTATCCCTCCATTTCTTATCTTTGTTAGCTTTTTCAAAAGTTTGAGATTTACTTTCATAAAAGGTCATTAATGCATGATATGTATGATGACTTCTAGTCATTTCTAGATTGACAAGGATTCTATAGGTTGGTTACTTGGATTTGGGTTTGAGTGCATCTAGGTCTTTTAGTTTGAAGTTTATTAGAAGATTCCTTCCCCCCAAATTCATCAATTTGGATTTGATTGTTTTCATTTGAGATGGAAGATTCTTTAAGGATTTTAGTTTAAGAAGTTTGGATGGATGATAAAGGTTTTTCTCAAGAATATGAATATTTCTACTTAGTGTGACATACCTTCACCCAGGCATGACTACCAAAACTTTCATCATTTGTGTTGGAATTGCAAGGGTTTTTCACAACTTACACCAACAATTTTTGTCAAGTCCATGAAACGAATTGAGCCAGGTAATTGCATGATTTTATTAAAAGAATGGAATGTACATATAGCAATTACAAGGAACGATGTTTCTATAATGAAAAAATCGTGAACAGAGACAAAAATTAGAAACTATCTAATATATATGATATGGTACAATATTGACCATTAATAAGAGAATTTTAATTATTCTAATACCCTCCCTTAATGGTCAATATATCAACTACACCAAGCTACCCCCCAAATCTGACAAACTTTTCTAGGCTCAGAGACTTGGTGAGAATATTTGTTGTCTGATCTTCTGTTGGAACATACAACAACTGAACTGATCCATCTTCAACAAGCTTCTGAATGAAGTGACAATGAGTTTCCACATGCTTGGTTCTTTCATGGAAGACTGGATTTTTGGCAAGTTTGAGAACTCCTTGATTATCACAGAACAAGGGAGTCAAACTTGCTTGAGATATTTGCATATCCACAAGCATCTGACGAAGCCAAACTGCCTCACAAGTTGCCTTAACTGTTCGCAATACTTTGCTATGGGGAAAGAGCCACTGCCTGCTGCTTTTTACTAGTCCAAGTGGTTGCACTAGATCCCAAACTGAAAAACATACCCAAATGTTGATTTTTTGTCATCAACTGAACCTGTCCAATCTGAGTCTGTGTAACCAATGAGGCTAGGATCATGACTCCTAGTGTAAAGAAGTCCATAATCAGAAGTGCCCTTCACATAATGCAACACACGCTTCGCTACTACCCAATGATTAGCCTTGGGGGCTGTCATGAAGCGTGAAATGTAGCTCCTTTGCAAAGGCTAATGTAGGATCTAATGGCGGTGCAGAGATGATGAGCTGCCCACTAGTTGCACGAACAAGGATTCATCACTATAGGTGGGTGCAGTTTAGTACGACAACTGTGCCACCACCATAGGTGTGGAACGGGTTTGCAATCTTGCATTTGGGAACTTATCCCGATTGAACTTGGGGCATATTTGGTTTCGAGGAGAGGATGAAGATGTGCTCTCAAATGCGCCAAACTTCAACACTTAAACAATAATGCAAAAGTCCTATATCTGTCATGTCAAATGAGTTGCACAAATCTTGTTTGATCTCATTGATCAAATGTGCCGAGCTGCCAGTAATGATCAAGTCATCAACATAGACAACAGGAATAAGAATATCACTACCAGTGTGTTTGACATATAGATTAGAATCGAGATGGTCTCCCTATGAAGCCATGGTGTGAGGGTACTTGTTGATCTTGATGTACCAAGCCCGAGGAGCCTGTTTCAGACCATAGAGTGCTTTCACCAGTCCATACACCTGGTGTTCTTTACCGACAACCTTGAACCCTATAGGCTACATCATATAGACTTCTTCCTTCAACTCACCATTGGGAAAACACTCTAGCGTCCATCGATGGACTCCAATAGCGGGCTGCTAAGGCAGGGCCGAGCCAAATGAACTCACATTTTGGTTCGAGAACAAAGTCTCCCTTATGGTGTGCAGCTTCCTTCTGAGAGAACACCCCTATGTGAGAGGCAGAGCTTTGTACTGTCAGGGGTTAAGTTAGCTTGTACTTAACCTTATAAACCCATTTGTAGCTGATGGGCTTCTTCCCTGGAGGAAGATCAGAAAGGATCCAAGTGTTATTCTTCTGATGACTATAGTATTCAGCCTCCATAGTGTAATGTCCCGTGTTTTCCTTCATGGAGAAATATAATATTATTTTAATTAATTAATACTTTCTTCCAATTGTTAATTCAAAAAGGGAATTTAATTAATTAAATAATATTATATTATTGTGACTTATTAAATGCAAATTCAAAAAAATAAAGTCACAATTTAAAATTAAAAAAGGAATTCAAGGAGTTACCAGGAGGAGTTACGAAGTGAAAGGAATAAGAGAATTGTGGAGCTTTTTGCTTGGAAGTTGGTTTTTTGAATTTTGGTTTGGTCAGGTTCGTTGTGGTGAACACAGTTCAAAGTTTTTCTGAGGTGGGGTGACCTCTGAAAGATGATCAACTTCAGTGGTGAAAGATCCACCTTGGTTGATTCTTGGTTATAAATGATTTGACGTTTTTGAAGAAATTTATGAAGTCATTGTAAAAGACAATTTTCATTGTGTTAGTTGGTTATCAAGTTTGAAGAATTTCAGATCTCCCGGGTTTAAGGAATTGTTCAGAGCTGCAAGAAAAGGTGATATGATTTGTAAGTTGCTGTATTTTAATTTTTGGTTATACTTCTTGTTGTTGTTTCATTTAAATTACTGTGGAAAGTCATTTGAATTCCCATTAGTTAGCTGAACCGCTTCAAAGTATGAAGGAATCACATTGTCATATCTTAAATTAAGAGTTTTTGGGATAAGAGTCAAAGAAGTAAGTTTCAGGTGAATTCTTCAGTTCCAATAAAGCAACTGCCACGAAGGATATACGAAGGATATCCGAGGAGAAAGTTATAGAGTTGACTTCTTTTCAAGGAAGTCAATACCCATTGAAAAAGATACATCATCGCCATTTATCTGGGCATAGGTTGATCATCTAGATGAGCATTCCTGTGCCTAATTTGTTGTTTTTAGGAGAATTTCATTGGTGATTTGGATGTAACGACATGAATTGGAGGCTAGCGCTTCACAAAAAGTCATTGTAGTTCCTCACCAAGCACGAGAATTTCAATGGATTAAAGTCGGGTCTGTTATATCATTAAAATCTATTCTTGGCGTTTGGAATTCTGATGAAAGATATCGGGAATTTGCTCAAAGACTTGGGAATTGGTGGTATGAGGACGATATTCAATAACTGTTGTTTAATATTCTCAAGGGAATTTGAATACAGTTGGAATTCTAGTGATATCGACCATTCTTGAATAAGGCTTGGTATTGGTGTTAAACAGTGTTGTGGAGACATTTGACGGCACCAGATGATTGACGAGAAGTGTTGAAAGATGCGATAAGGAACAGGGAGTCATTCTTTGGTCATCTTTCGCCATTTGATACTTGTTGTATCAAACAAATGACATTGTCAGAGAAGGAAGTCGGGACTTGCGAGGTCATTCGAAAGAGCTGAAGACTTTAATCTTTAATACTTGAGAAAATTAAGAAGTTGGGTGAAATCTTATGAGCTGTCAAGGAGGGAGTCGTGTAATCTTGCGGCACTCAATATAGCAAGTTGTCAAAATTAAAGAAGTTGTGTGGCATTGAACAGACACACAGAGAGGTGAATAGCTTTAGTGCGTAGAATTGTCAATACAGCCAGGGGTTTAGATTGATACGTGGATCTCCAAAATATCTAGAAGACTAATTGTTATCTCTGCAATTTAATTATTGTATACTCAACTTTGGTGACAAGTTTATGAGGTTAGCTATAAATTCTATCTTGATATTCTTTGAGCTTAAAGTTTGCTTTGTTACTCTGTGGATATTTTAATATCATTGAATTTCTGGATTATATTATTTATGCTCAAACATTTATATGTTCCCTGAATGATGGTTATTGGTGGAGTTCGTTAAATCAAAAGTAGTTTATAATCTTCTGTCAATCATAATATATAAACTGAAAAAACAAATACAGAACTGGAAAGTGTCAATTGTTTGATGAAATGCCTTAAATGAACACTTGGTGAAAATCGAAAAAAAATATATAGAACAAGGGGTGTTCATTACACATAGCTTGTTCCCACTCAGGAATTCCGTTAGCCTTTGAATATGTCTGAGGCTCATAAACACTGTGAATGTTGGCCATGAGAGCAAAATTAACTGTATGCTACTGTTTGCTCTTGTTTCTTGACCATCTACCCTCAATGAGCTCATCATCAGGAAGATCACCAATGGTCTTAGCCCACCATTTAGGATGGAGAGTAGAAGTGCCAACATTAGATGCATGAGGAGGAGTTGGAACTGGTACTAGATCTAGAACAAGTACAATAGGTGGAAGATCAACATCATTGTAACACTTTACTTGTTCTATAG
>VDFB02375212.1:0-19983 GCA_007258455.2 Sequoia sempervirens
CTGGAGTTGAGCCAAAAAAAAAAAACCTAAAATTCAAACTTGAGCAGAGCATGGAATCCCGCTTGATACAATTAATACTCTACTAAAAACATAAAATTGAGGTATCATTTCACAATATTTCTAGTAGTAAACTCATAAGCCAAATAAGGCCCCTCTTGTTGTAACAGAAAATGCAAGCATCTAGCTAAACAATAGCAATAATGATCATTATTGACCCATCATAATATCACATGAAAACATGGTCAGCTTCAATGCACAAAAGACTAATTTACAAAACCACAATGATTTGTATGTACTCAGGATGTCTTATATTTTTTACTTGCATGTGCTACTAAATACATGAGGAATTAAGGACACAAACCAGTAATACTCTTCGCATACTTTCTCTCCTCTTTTCTTGCATTTCATCAACCCTGCAATACAATTATATTCCCAGTATATTATCTCAAACACAAGAAAATAAAATTAATGGACCTTCAATAGAACTTTGGCACACCTGCCCTTCATTCCCTTGAGCAATTGATCTGCTTGAGAAAATGCATTGGCATATGCAAATGCCCATGTTGCTAATAGATCTAGGAGCCATTCTTGATGCCATGATGACTACAGAAATCATAACTTGTAGTTAAAAAGTTGTAAATAAGCATGGAAAATATGAACACACATTTCTACTACAATTAAAAAAAATTGTATAAGAAACATCAGGCACATGTGACACAAGATTATGTTAAAGATCACATTTTCAACTTAAACAATCATTAAGATTTACATCGGCATTCATGACAAAATTGTGAAGAATAAATGTTATGTTTTTCCTTCCCAGCAAGTAAACTTCTGCTATTTCAACACCTTGTCCTCAAGTAGGCCATTGTATTATACATGGATCTTTTATTATAACAATTAAAGACTTATTACAAATGCAAGAATTCCTAACACCTGACCATTAACTGCAATCAGAATTCCAAAAGATAAATACAATTAAAATACACCTAGGAAGTGACCCTTTGGTTAATAAATCATTGTATGTCACCATAAGGCCATTAATGACTGACAGAGCTGAAATCAAGAAAAGCTAATGGTAATTGCATAAAATTGGGAATCAGCAACATGAATCTTACTGCCTGGAACGTGTTTAGGGATTAAACCTATAAATTGGATAGACAAGATATGTACTTTTAGTATTTGTGTCCACATCATTGATCCATAAGTATGATAGATGTTCCAATCTTAATTCACCTATACAATTTCTAACACGCTATATTTATTGTATAACTGAAATATATTGCTGTATCTTTGAGTAGTTGCTTGAAAACAGAATTTTCCTTCAAATTCTGAAGCCATAAAACGAAATTAGGCAAGTAGATGATTGAAACACAAAATAGAAGAGAGAATGAACACAAAAATTTACCCTGGAGAAGACCAATTGTAATGTCCCCTTCTCATCAGTAATCTGTTCTGACACTCATCAGCCTATTCCGGAAGCCTGTAGGCGTGTGTGAGGTAAAATTAGGGTTTCCTGTTCTGAGGTTCTTTGGCATTTTTTGAGAGTTTACTATTTATAGTAAATTCTATTTTAAGCAGTATGGAGTTTGTCAGCCTTCAGTACTTCATTTCCAGTTGGAGCTTTCATTTTCAGTTCATGTTTGACCTCTTAAGACATTTTTATGTTGAATAAAGGCATCAAGGTTATATTTTGCAGTTGACCCCTTGGCCTAGCAAGACAACTTAAGTTGTGTTTAAAAGGGGGACTTGGAAGGGGTATGCTCTCATAAAAGTGATTTAATTTTTTAATAAAGACAAATGCCTTGAGAAATAAAGTGGACGCCTTTTTGAAGGAGTTAATATTTTAAAATAAAGATTTTTATATTGCCTTGTAAAGTGGACGCATTTTTGAGAAGCTGAATGGTTCTGTGGAAATTTGAAGAGTCTTTGTGACTGTTGGCGTCTTTTCTTGAGGAGTTGAAGAGTCTTCTACTCTTCTATAAAAATGAAGGCTTTATCTCAGCTTTGGTATCCATTCATGTTATTATACTGTTATGCTGTCGGAATGACAAATGAATTCTTGCTTCGAGGATGCTACCTCCTAGCCAATCATCCAATTTCATGTTTGAAATACATCTAGTTGGTTTTTGCTGCTTCTCATCCAGACTAGCAGATTGAGCTCAATTGTGAAGAAATTTTGAAGATTCATCAATTTTGGTTTCGCTGTTTCATCTACAGCTGAAGGTGATTTCATGTTATATCTTTATTTCCAGTTTGAAATTGGTTCTGGGCATTTTACCATTCTATTTGCTGTTCAAGGGTGCCCCTTCCTGCCAATTCTTGGATTTTATTTCTGAGAACTTGATTTTTAAAGTGAAATCGCCCCTTCAAGGAGGGCCGTACTTTTCTGGAAGTACATTGGGATTCGTGCAAAATTAACAAGAGTTCTTTGAAGCTGTTTCATCACCTCAGTTTGGTCGCCTTCCTTCTAGCAATCATTTGCACTTGGTCTCATTCGATTTGGAGGTGAAATGAGTGAGTTATGAATAATTCTTTGGTTTTCCCAGTTGCTGATTGAAATTTCCAGTTTTCTGTTTTTTGTATCAGACTTTAGTAGTTCTGATTTTTGATGCATTATCATCAGTTTGAAGAGTTAAATAATTGTAAGAAATCATCTATTACTCTTGTGTTTGAAGATTATTGTAATTCTTTGTAATTTGCAGCTTATTTCTTATTTGTACAAACTGTAAACAGTAGTACTATTCCAGTTTAAATTGCTGCAATTAATTCTTATTCTTCACACATAAGTACCCCTAGATGGTTTACCGCCAGTGTGGATAATCTGATTGTAATATTCTTGTACCCACTTTTATAGTGGTGAATCCCCACAACTCTATGGATGCCCGCCGCAGCGGACGAATTGTTTTAATTGTAATATTTCCCCCCCACTGTTTGGTGGTAGTGTGGAAATGCTCTTCATGGCTGGTTATCCGCCTATTAATTTCTAGTTTCAATACAACACTCCATCATATGTTAGCACCTTGCCCTCAATGGGATCTTGAGTGCACATTCTTGACGTTGAGTAGTTCTTTCAAGTTTGGTTTTCAGTTTGATGCTAACGCTAATCCAGTTAACTATTGCTGGTTATGTTGTGTAATTCCTTCAAAAAAATTGGTTAGCATATTTCACCAATGTAGGAAAAATTCATATGAATGTAATTATGCCTCCTTGTCTCTACTATCATTCATGCAAGATTAATGAGCCAATTTCCCCGATAGAGCTTCCAAGAAAAATGCAAAGCTTTTAAAGCACTAATACCAATACTTTATAAGCTTCACTTGCTCAAATCACTTACTTAAACAAATGGCTTCACTACTCTACTCAGTTGTATATGGCATATATGTCCTTACACTTTACAATGAATAATACATGACCCCAAGGGATCATGTTTATACAAATATATCAGCAACTGAATCAGACAAAGAACCAAAATGCCAAATGGGAAAAACAACCAAAGATATTGAAGAAGAAATGTTTTTCCTTTTCTTTGAGACACTTGAGTTTATGCTTTTGTCTTGTACCAGACAAATTAGAGGCATGTGCCAAATTATTACACTTTACCCTTGTTTCTGCTGAGCACAGTTGACATGTTGAATATGCTGTTGAATTCAACACCTGTAAAATTCATACAGTAAGACTGATTATCCGAATATTGTGGACCCTAGGATGTCCAGATCATCCCTGGACTCATTTGAACTTGTATTTTGTCTTTGTACAACTTCTGCAATTCTGTTTATCCAATCCTGCTTCATGCAGTGAATGTGAGCATGTCTTAGATTACTTCATTAGTTATACAAACTATGAAGTTGAACAGATTATATCAATCAAACTGCCTTTTTTGCTACACTTTCTATCATTGCCTTGATTTTGTGATAGATTTGTAAATCAATAATTTAGATTCACAATTTGAAGCTGCCAATCAAAGAAAATATACAAATGCAATGTCTTTCTCATTAGAAATAACCATAGTAGAGGCTTCTTAGGAAAGCTTTTGAGGTTCTTTACCAAGAATCTTAAGGCCGTTACAAAAGAGATAGTCATTTATAACTCCAATTGAGTGTGCAATGCAGATTTTATTTCTCTTTATCTGAAATGAATAGGTCTATCATAAAAGAACCGATTGTTCTCTCATCAAGCAGGTAACAACTCCCCTTAGTTTTACGAAAGTAAATTGTGTGGTTCCTTCCTCCTTTTGGTTTTAAGAAATCAAATTTCAATGGATTCTATTCCCCTCTGGTTTAAAGAAATTAAATTGTGATAGAGCTTCTTGTGGAAACTCCAGTCTAGCTAACTAGGTGGCAACATCAACCGAAAATTTGGTCTCGTCTTTGAGCTTTTTTGCCTTTTATAGGTGTTGGTTCAAATAATTGAGTAGAAGCAGTGGGTAATTTGGAAGGACTAGAACTTAATAGATCTTTGAGCATTAAAAATTTGATTGTCAAAGTCAATTAGCAAGTAATAAGCAATGCTCTATAGAAAGGTGGTTGTTTGGATTGGAGAATGAATGAGCTCTTGAGTGAACTTATAATAGGATCAAGAGATTTTGATGTCCTTGCTGTGAAGAAAACAAGTTGGCTAATTGTTTGGCCAATCATGTCATAGATTCTCCATGTTTAAACTAGGCTCTAACCCAACCATACAAATTAATTAGGAAGATATTGTACTTAAGGATGCACATACCCCCCTACCTTTATGCTTTTAAAAGGATTGTCACATCTTTTTATTAGTTCCTCCCTCCTCATGATTATATGCAGCCATTCCATCCCTTTGATCACATTTCATTTCTCTCAATAATGTTAGCTAGTGGCAGCTCTATTACCATTTATGAAAAAAATATAGATTGAAACTTTTGAACACCTTTGTCTAGAAATGGAGATTACTCGAAATGAGAGGTTGGCTTGGCTTGTCTCAGATGCTTTTTTCTATTTCGTTGTGTTTCACTAGATTTTATTACTGATTTCCATAATCGAGAAATCGCTTGAATCTCTTGCATTTATTGCAGAGTTTTTAAGGTTTTCTCATCCTAGGGTGGAATTTTGCCTATATGATGGCTTCAAACAATAGTTGCCGCGAGACTAGTACTGGTACTGGTACGGGAGACTAGTACCGGTACCGGTACGGCTTTTTTTTGAAAATAGGAGACGGGGGTACTTGGAGACGCCATTTTTTTAATATAAATAAAAATTAAAAATATAAAAAATTAATAATTTATAGAAAATATGATGACATTGAACTTTCAAAACAAGAGCAATAGTAAAGTTTAACAATGAACATTAACTTTAAATACACAAATGTCATTGTGTCAAAGAGTCAAAGAGTTCATACTTCATATTTCATAATCATAGTTCACATTTTAGGCTTTTTTTTTGCGGGAGACGTCATTTTTTGCAACACGAGACAGCAGGGTACTCTGGAAACTCCGGCAGAAGTCTCCAGGCGGCAGGAGGCATCTCCAGAGACGTCTCCGGTACTGGAGACGCGTCTCCGTCTCTGGTACCGGAGACGCGTCTCCGTCTCCGAGATGCGTCTCGGAGGGGGGGAGACGCATCTCCTGGTAACTATGCTTCAAACCATAGTGGTTCAGCTATTGATGAGAAATCTGCTGTTTTTGGAGAAATTGAGGATGGCATCACCAATCAAGAAACCCTTGAAATTCATCCCAAAAGTCTTCACAAGGTAAGACCCTCTGATTCGCATCTAGCTGTAGTTCTTCCCATTCCAAATTTTGATAACGCATGTATGTGGCTTGAGCACTATATTTTAATAGGTTATTTTGTAGGAAGAATTCCATCTGAAAGCATGCTTAGAAATTGGGGGAATACTATATAAGCTCACCATGCAGTTAGATTGGACACCACAAAAAATCTAAGCAAAGGTTTCTTTTTCTTATACTTTAGTAAATTTGATAATGCAGATGCCATTCTTAAGCATGGCCCCTAGCATGTCTGCATTTGTTTGCTTGTATTTTCTCCATGGACTCGTGACCTTGTTCTAAGTCTAACCAAGCAACAAGCTCTTAAGGTCCTAGTTTGGGTGGAATTTCCCAGGATACCTTTACAATTCTAGCCCTTTTTAGATTGTATAGCTTCCTCCCTAGGCAAAGTCATTTATGTTGAGCCTAATAAATTCTATTGTACTCCTCAAGAAAAGCATGTTTGTTAGAAATAGATCTTTCCTAAGATCTCAAAGATTCTATTGATATGCAGATTGGTGACATGTGCCATGTCTAGCTTTGCTTTACATTAATCTTCCCCACACTTGTTTTCATTGCCAATCTTGTACACACAAAATCAGAGATTGTCCTTTGACTGTTTAGCCAATCCAGTTTTTAAGCAAGCTTTTTGATCACCTTTGATGTTTAGCGAAGAAAATTGGACCAGAGTTGATAGCGAAAGGCTGGTCATAATGCCCCTAACAAAGGAACCACCCTAGTTGCCAACAAAGGCTCACCCAAAAAGGCTTAAGCCTTTAATCCTAGTTATGGCACTCAAAATATTGAGAACAACAAGAATCTAGTGACAACACAGCCAAAGATTATTGGTGCTTTGGCTGAATCATTTCAAGAGGTTGGTAAGCCTCAGTATTCAAGAACTCCACCTAGAACTCCACCTACAGACAATATCATATCTTTGCAAGATTTCAATCCCAAATCTCATCCTTCAATCCAGACCACTTCCCCATGCAAGGTTCTTCTAGGAACTCTCACAACCCATCTCACAATTTGGAAGAAGGGAAATATGCGTCAAATAAACAATGACCATTGCAATTTGGTGACTTCATCCAAACAAGTAGACTAAGTTTTTGCATAAAAAGGTATTCTTCTCTTTAAGGGATAGACTTTGAGAAATGTCATTAGATTCCCATATTTATGAATTGCTCCTTGTGGAATGTCAAGGGTCTAACAAACCCACTCTGCAAGTATATTGCAAAGGAAACTCAACAAAGATTTCCAAAAATCAACATTCTTTGCTTACAAGAAACCAAAATCAATAGAATCTTGCTTTCTATAGTGTAGTGGCATATGGCTAGACAATTTCTTCTTGAGTAATAATCATGAGTAGAGGTGTGGGGGAGTGGTCACTTCTATTTCTCCCACATGGTGGCTGCATAGTGTTTATCATGGACATGACTAATCTAGTTGGGCCCTATGGGTTCATTTTCATCATTGAAAATCAATCCTTTGACATCATTAATTTCTATGATCCAAATGACATCATTGAAAGAGCTCAGCTCTAGAATTGACTTGTTCATTATTTTCCAAATGCTCAATGGACCTTGAACGGTGACTTTAATATGGCTGAGGTCAAATCAAACAAGCAAGGCAATCTCCTAATGCAATGGATTGCTAGAAAGAGAGTGAGTGAGAGAGAGAGAGAGAGAGAGAGTCATGGATCTACATGTGAGATAAATTTAGGCTTTATAATCCCAATTTAGGCTGCATAAAGACTCCATTGTTTGGCATGTGTGGTGTAGCCTTCATTGTGGATTAGACAAAGTGATTAAATGGCTTGAAAGAGCTATGCTTTCTTCTCAATCATACTTTTCTCTAGCCAACTATTATTCTCTCCCAATACAGCTCTTGCCGAATATTGTCATTTGCAATCATTTTCCAAGATGTTTTCAAGTGGAAATGGAATTTTAAAAGGCCAAAGGTTGAGAAAACTCAAGTTTTTTCAACAAACCTCTCCTCCAACATGGGCCTACCCTTACATCTAACACATTTGGAATTTGGTGCCCAATTTGCAAGGGAAAATTGGTAGGATTGCTAGGTGGTCGAATGTCACCATTCCCACCACCCAATTCTTATGCATCTACAGCACCAACTAGCTCATATTCATCACAAATCTTACACAACCATGTCTTTAGAGCTTAGTCATGCCTTTGCTCAATTCGAGGCTCATCCCTTTCATAAGCCACTACAAATTAAAGTTGCAAAGCTGCACCAATAGCTCCAACCTTGCATGTTTGGGTTATTGAAGGAGTTTGTTGTCTTCTTGCTAATGCCATCTCTCACAAAATCATTTGTGGCATCTCCCTTCCATGCAAGGGCTTGCAACAACGTCAATGACAATTTTGCAAATGACTCATTCCTCACTTTGATTGAAGATGAAGATAATATCAAGAAAGCCTTGAAGTGTCTCAACATTCATTGTGTAGCTTCAAGTTCCCATATTCAATGGCACAAAACCCAATGTTACAAGCAATTTGTTTCCCCTATTCCAACTTTGATTTAGGCCTACTCTTGGAAGTGTATCAGCAATGGGGAAACTTTTAGGTTTTTGAGTGTTCCTTTTGCTTTCTAAGCTTCTCCATCCTCTATTTGACAATGCGCCATTGAGAGTGTTCAAAAGAATCTTACCTACTCGATAATGAAACCACTCTCTCTTGCTTGCAGATTCTACATTTGTTCTAAGGCTCTCTTGACTGCTCATGTTTAATACTCATATTGCAAGTTGGAGAAATTGCTCTAAGATTTTCTCTGGGCCAGCTTTGAGCAAGGCAATGGTTTCATTGTCACTATTGCCGCCTTCTGAAGGACTCCAGAAGCTAGGACCTAGTTAACATGTAGGATCAAGGCACTACTCTTTGTTCTAAATGGGGATATCAAGGCCATTGAAAGGAAAGAAGCCTAGAAAGTTATGTTGGCAAATTGCATCTCCTCAAGCTTTTTTAATAGGCACGTGACTTGGAAGAATCTAGGTTGCCATACAATTCTGATTACTCCTACGCCCATCAAAATTGTCAAGACTTTTGTGGCTAAAAGCATTTGGAAAGCTTAGGAACCCATTAAGCCTTTTATTTTGAAGAGAAGTAGCTTCTGAGATGGGATATCTGTTAATTAACAATCTCTTCGATGATCTCCTATGATCACCTCTCATGATGTTACACTAGTTGAGATTCCACAAATTCGTTCTCTTTAGTTCTTGAGAAGAGGTCTTTAGACTATTCAAGATTATTTTTCTAAGTCCATCTCTTTTTAACTTTCTGTTGTACCCCAAAATTAAAATTTTTGCTACACTTAGATATTTTGAAGAGATAAGTAAAAGTCTTGTTAAATCAGTCAAAAAGGTCAAAATTTGGGTGTGCAGGTCTTGCATGAGGGGTTAAAATGCAAAATTTTCAAAATCTGACAATCTGGGTCTGCTAAGAGCAGCTTAATCTACAAAACCCAGATCTCAGTTTTTCATCCCTACTTTTTAGGAAAACTGCTATTTTTAGAAATTTTCTAAAATTAGTAACGTTTTCTGGGTTTTTTTGGGTTTCTTTGGAAACGGATACTGGCAAAACTTTCTAAAAATAGAAAGTTGGTCCGTTAGGGTTCAAACTGATTTTGATTGGCTCAAAATATGTCCATATCAGGCTAGTGCAGTCAGAATCTCAAAATAATCAGTTTTGCCCTAGTGGGTCTATTCTGCTTTTCCAGAAGCATATTAGGAGCTCTGAGGTCATCAATGGAGGTCAACCGGCTGCCAGGCGTCAGATTCAACATTCAAAGCATTCAACAGAAGGCGAATTGGTGAGCAAGTACGAAGAACGGAGAAGAGAATGAAAAATGATAAAGTTTTCTAACACTGCCAGACTTGGGCGCCCAAGGTGAAGATAGGCACCCACCTTTTTAGGGCTTTAAATGTTAAAATTAGGGTTTGCGCCTCCAACCAAAGTTGTTCAGTTCTCTGCCAGCTCCACAACGAATCCAACGGTGCAGCCATCAGATCATCTGGTCGCTCGGGATTCAGCGCTGAACAGGGGAGATTCACACAGAAGTCAGAATGAAGAACATGAGAAATATCAAAAATTGACTAAGCGTGGAGACTTTGGGCGCCCCTGGTGAAGAAGGGCGCCCAGCTTTTTAAAGCACCTAACTCAGCAGTTAGGGTTTGAGAATATGCTTGATCTCTTCAGTATTCAGCCAGCTTCGCCACGCCTATTTCCATCAGATCATCCGACTGGTCATCCTCCAGCAAATTCAGATCGAACTCAAGGATACAGAATGAAGGTTTGAACTTGAAGAAGAAATCGGATGAAAAATGACTAAGTCTGGAAGGTTTGGGCGCCCCAGGAGAGAAGAGGCGCCCAAGATTTCAAGGGGCTAAACAGATGAATTCACAGAAGTGTCTCTAATGTAATTTCTTCATAGTTGATCCAACTTTCCAACGAGATATTTAGCACATCAATCAGAGTTCGCAGTCGCCAGATACGAGGAGATGAAAGGAGGGTCTGATGGGAGCCAAGAACTGAGATTCAGAAGCAAACAAGAAAAATGGAAAATAAACTAACTCTGGTGAGTTTGGGCGCCCCAGCTTGCCAGGGGCGCCCAAGCTTTTGAAGGTCTAAACTCAGCTCTTTGACAAAGTTTATCCCAAAAGACCCTTCCTAATATCTCGTCAACTTCACAACAAGCATAACCGGCAATCAATCTGAGGCCCAAGTCACCAGATTCAACGAGATCATCTGTAGAAGAGGAGTTAATGAAGAAATTGAAGATCATTAAAAATGGTTAACTTTGAACAAAATGGGCGCCCCTGGAGAAGAAAGGCTCCCATGAATTTGAAGGTCGAAATGAAGTTTTTAGCCAGAGATGCCTCCAGACCAATCTTCTCCGAATCAATCAGGCTCCGTGATGAATCCTCCAGCTCGTCCATTAGATTAATCTGTGAGCTAGAAATCAGAGGCGAAGTAGGGGGTCAAAATAAAGAAAAGTTGAGAATATCAAAAAATTGGCTAACACTGCTTGAAGTGGGCGCCCCTAGAGAAGAAGGGCACCCAACTTCTCATGCCTTAGTAAAATTTCCAAAATTTTCAAAATTTTCAAAGTTACAAAGAGGATGAGGGAGTCCAAGTGCATTGAACAGCTGATTTAGGGTTTTTGAAAATAAAAGCAAAAGAAAGCAAAACTAAAAACAAAACCCTAAGTCTATTTAACACCTCTTTTCCATGTAATTTTCATTATTTTTGCAGGTAGCATTCAAAGGAGAAAGTTGGAGCAGCAAGTTTGAAGAATTTTCTCAAGATTCAAGAGCTTAGTTTGTTGGTTTTTCATCAAAATTTTCAAACCAGCAACTTAAACCCTTGCTTTTTCATGCTTTTTCATGCTTTTTCATCCAAAAGATCAAGTTTTTCAAGGAGAAGGCCAAGGTTTTCAAATTTTCAGCCATCTGGGTCTTTTCACTTCTTTCTTCTGAAGAAATTTTCAAGAACTTCATCAAGTTGCAGCAGCTGCTTTTATTTTGCATGTCAGTGAAATCCTCAGTGCATTCAGTTTTCAATCATCTGGGTCTTCTCAAATCAGTCTTCTGAAGAAAACCCATATCACAGCATTTTCAAGAAAATTTCAAATCCTAGGGTTGGCTGCTTTTTCGATCAGCCATCAGTATTTTGCAAATCTAATCAACTAGGTTCATTCCTAATCATACTCTGAATAAAACCAGGTGCCAGCTTTTTTTCGTGAAAAATTGAAGAAATTAGGGTTTGCTGATTTTTTAGGCAAAATTCAAAATTTTCGAAAAATGGACGATCTGGGTTGTCTTGCAACGAAATTCTGAGCAAAACCCATATCTCAGAAAAATTTGTCCGTTGGAGCAAAGAAATCAGCATTCTAAAAATAGTAAGTTGCTCAAAGCTTGTCTAGACCTAGGCGAGTTTACAGTCGTTCTTCGAGTTTTCTGAAATGGAGTACACTCCCAATGTTTTCAAGACTGAATCAGCTCTCTACCATGATTTCATCAAAACAGCTGAGATAGACTTGCATCATATCAAGCCGGTGTTTGATTTACACGCTTTGGAGAGCGCAGGGAACACCTCAATCAGAAACCTGGGACATTCTGGACTCCTCGCAGCAGCGTCTATTCCTATATCAGTTCAGAGTCTTCAGTTCGTAATCGCTTGCATCAAGCATTACAACCTGGCTACAAGGGAGATCCAGTCAGTGGATGGCAGATTGATTTGCAATCTGAAGCCTGATATGATCGAGAAGTGTTTTTCCATTCCTCCATGGCCTGAAAGCGTTACTATCTCAAAGGGTGAATGTAAAAGGATATGGGAGATGCATAAGGAAAAATACAACAAGAAGATTGTATTGAAGTGAATGAAAGAAAAACATAAGACTCTGCCAAGTCACACTTCCATGATGTCAGCAAAGTTTGAGAAAGTGGCCAATGAGGTCGAAGATTTCCTGAGATCTGTTGCAGATGCTGAAGATATTCTAGAAAGGCGGTGTTTTGCTATTGAGGGCATAGATGCACCGAACTGGGACATAATTTCTAATTTTCTAGCGGACATGATTGAGCTTTAAAGCAGCTTTCTTCTAGAAGCTTTCTTTCCCGCTTTCTTTCTATTCTTGGAATAATTCGTATCCATTCTTTGAGAAGAGAAAGAAGATAAAATGTAATAGTTGGCGTTTCCCGCTTTTTTTGCTTTCTTAGGTGTTAGGTGTTATCTTCTTTCTAGATTTAGTAATAAAGCTTGCTTGCTGAGCAAGCCCTAGATTGTGAAAGCAAGGAGATTTTAGGGTTCCCTACTCCTCTGCTTGTCTATAAATAAGAGCCTTTGCTCATTAATTTCTTTAACCATGCTAGTGATAACAAAACGCTGAGCCTATTGTGCCTTCTATTTGTTATTCAAGTGTTGTTCAATTGTGTTGTGATAGCAAATTGTTGAGCCTCTTGTGCAAGGAGTTAGTGTGATTGCTGTTTCTATTGTTAAGAACAAGATTGCAAGCCTCTTGGCTGCAATTTCTTGTTCAGGCATGTTAGAAGTGAGTTTTGTTCCAAGTTTGAGTAATAAAATCATGACCTCCTTGCCTTGGTCCAAAATCTCAGATTTTTTTAGTTATTTATGTTCTACTTTTATGATCTTGATTTCAACTTGCATTGGAATTAATGTGTGGGTGAATGTTTGTTGAGGAGAGTTTATTAAGTATTTTGTCGAAATCAGCTTCGTCCATTTCTAGTTTCTCTTGCTCTGCTTATTACTTGAGAAGTTAGAAACGTCTTTAGTTTAAGTTAGTCGTAGTTGAAGGTCTTAAAACAGAAAATCTCAGCTGCGGCGTTTGTGTTTAATAAACCTTGTGCTCTAAGCTGATCAAAAAGATAGGTAACTTTGTTCTTAGTTTACTTCCTTTCAACACCATCAGCAAGAGGGAGCTTCCCCTCCTAATTTGAAGAGCAGTTTATCTATGCATAGCTGTCCGTTTCGAATACGCATTCCAGAGGTGCGAATTTAAACGCCAACACTTTCCTAGCCTAAGGCTAAAACCAAATGTACATTGTTTAATTAGGACAAGAAATCCTTTCAAGAAATTTTAGAGGCACTACCCTATCATCTTCAAAACAAATTGCCATTTGTTCAAATCAGTCATGGTGAAAAGGTTGGAAATGGTTTTTTGACACTCCTTTTCATAACTACACTCCTGGTAAATAGTCTATTTGTCTCTCCACTCACTTGCCTATTGGTTCAAAATTGAATTAGAAATGTTTACTTTGCTCATCTACTCATGTTACAAGCAAGAGATTTCAAATAGTTTGGAAGACCATTATAGAATCCAAAATTGCCCATTTTGCTTAGCACATTTTATTCCAAGGTCTTCCCATTGGCAAGTGCCTTGTTTATTATATAAGTGTGTCAAACCCTAGATGCCCCTTTTGCAGCCATTTTTAAAATCTTAAACACATGTTCTTTGGTTTTTCCCAAAGCCTAGTCAAATTGGTCATGGATTCATGACCTCTTCAAACCTTCCAACTAGAATTCTTTTCTTGGCACAATGCCCTTTCAAGGGATGGGCTCAAGCTTCCAGCTGACTTCACCTAGATTTGGAATACTCATGTATTGGAAATTCTGTTTTTTCTATACGGAAAGATAGAAATATTGTTTTTTTTGCTAATATTTCAGTTGATAAAGCATTTTTCTAATTACTCCAAATTTTTCCTTATCTCCATGTGATTTTGTAGATACAAGTTTAAGCTAACAAAGTGGCTCTAAAGGTGGCTCATCTTTAGATCCTACAAGATGACCAGTGCAATGTTTTGCGTACTATGGTCTAGGTCCCTCCTTCACCATATCATGGTCATTCCCCACATTGAGATCAAAGGCACAAGCATACTAATGACCCTTGGTAGCACTCTCAGAGCTAGAATAGTTGGTCTTCTCCCCTATGAGGTGATCATCACCTTATTCTCAAGTCCTCTCAATGGCACAAGTGGGGTTTGCCTTCCAAGCGGGACAAACTCACCTATTTGGCTTTTGCCACCTCTCTTCAATGGGACATTCTTCACAATCAACCACTTGAACAAGAACATATGTGTATGTTAGAGTATAACGATATAACAGTGTATTTTAATTTTATGTAATAAATTAGGTCATTAATTGTAGGTTATTAATAAAGTTGTAAAGTGCTTGTAGCTCTTTAATGAGTTGGTTGTAAAAAAATGTTTCTTGAATCTATATTATGTAGCACTCTCTCCATGACTTGCACACTTCTTCTCTCATCTCATTCTTTTGTTCATAATAACATTAGTATCTAAGCCAATTTTAGTCTTGAGAAAAAGTTGGGAAGGGAATGGCGACCATACATGAAGTCACTAAAAAATACAAGCTTGCAAAAGAGTCCCAAGTCATGGAAGGTCATTAAAATCAAGGGCATGAAAGGACATTCAATGAGATACTTTTCTCAATCACGAAGGTCGTTGTCATCAACATAGCACTAGAAAATCACAAGCTTTGAGAAGGTTGCAATCAAATCCTAGGCATCCAATCATGAACACAATTGCGGAAAAGGGCACAAAATGAAGGATCACGAACAAAAAAAAGCATTAGTCATGGGTTCTACAAGTTGCCACAAAAAGGAATTGTCACAACTAGCGCATGGTGGCATATCAAAATTGCATGTTTCAAAAATTGTGATTTTTTACAATCACAACTAGAGCACACCAACAAACCTTAATGGTCTTTGTTTTTAGTCCAAAAGTTTTAAAGAGTTCTTCAAGTACTCTTTTTCGAGGGTTTCAAGCAAATTTAATTTCTAAATCAATTTATTCTAGGGTCAAAATTGTACTTTTATGGGGAAAATTTAAAAAGGAAATTTTCAAATATTTTTAGTGAGTTTGAAATTTGTTTGGGATTATTTTTTTTTTAAATTGGGTTTACTGAAGTAAAATGGCCAATATTCAACAATTAGTGTTGTCATGTCCCCTAAATGACATTGATAACAATATAAATATAAATACAAATATCGAATAATTTTAATATTATTACTATTACAATCATACTATGATAAAAATTATATATATATAAATAATATAAAACAAAACTGATATAAAAAAAAAAATTATATGAATATAAAATAATATACATATCAATATAAATTTAGTATAGGCAATACAAGGCAGCGATCCCTAAAGTTAACAATGAAGGCAGCGATCCAAATCTGGAAACATCAAATATAATATAAACTCCAATGATTGTCTTTGAATAAACCGAAAGACTGTAGCAAGTCTAATATAAACACCAATAATCGATTTATACAAGGCAGTGATTAGGTGTAAAACAAAAGATTCAATTTATGGGGAATAAAGGAGCAGCGATCAATGTAAATGAAACGACTCAGTTCTTAAAGGAAGCGATGATTATTAGGGAGACTGTGGATTAGTTTATTAATGAACAGTCATGCCCTTTCAAAAGGTGGCAACGATGAAAAGGTGTGTTTTATGATTGATTATGATTCTCTAGAAGGTAAAAAAAGGAATTAGAGGGAGACATTAACAGAGAGGTATGAAGAGCAGATAAAAAGAGATATAAACAGAAACTAAGGAGAATAAAATAGGCATTCAATAGAGACTACAGGGAGGAGACTAGACACGCCTGATCAGGTGAAGTAATTCACTTAGCAATTAATATCTTGAATTCCAAGTTTCGGAGCTATTAAATCTTGCAGCGATAGATTGTCTGCATTTGCTGTTTCTCCTATGCATTATTGACTGCATCATGTGATCTACTAGAAAAATGCAAACTGACTGTATTTATTACACTAACCCGGTATGCAAACTGCTCGGAAATAAGGCTCGATTTGATTGCTTACAATGCTATGGCCTGACCCGTGCATGTCTCAATCTGATAAGTATAAACTAAAGTATTTGTAATGTTCCCTTCTCGAGCATGATCTTTCCAGTGACCGTTGGCCTTTTTTCTGGAAACCCGAAGGCTAGTCGGAAGGTAAAATTAGGGTTTCCTATTTTTGAGGATGTCTTTGCTCGGAGTTGGTGGTTTCAATGGCGGATTCTTTCTGGGTTTTCAGAGAGCTTCGCAGTGGTGTGTTCATCTCGGCATTCTGAGCATTTTCCGGAATTTACTATTTTTAGTAAATTCTATTTTTGGCAGTTCGACAGTCGGGTCCAGCATGGTTGACTTCCTATGTCAGTTGATCAGTTGGCTTGCTCGTTGATGGCTTCGGGGCGCAGTTGGAAAGATAAGTTGAGATATTTAATTAAAGTCACGTTTTAATATTATATTATAACGTTGACCCCCTTGGCCTAGTCTGCTGACTTCAAGTTGTTTTGAAAAGTGGTCTCTTGAGGGTGGCGCCTTCATAAAGGATTATTTCATAATTTTCTAAAGTCAAACCAAGCTCTAAAGTGGACGCCATTATTAAAATATTGAATTTAATTAAAAAGGTCAATATTGAGCTTGAAGGAAAAGGACGCCATTTCTTGAAGGGGATTAGGGTTTTGACTTGAAGAAGAGTTTAGGGTTTTGAGAAGTCAACAGGAAATTATAAAAGGAAGACTTGGTTCATCATTTCATCATCTTTTGTCTATGCTAATGTTATGCTGCCGAAATGGTTGCGGGATTGCTTCGAGGAATGAATGCCTCCTAGTCTGGGCTCGACTTCGTGCTTGAGAGACAGCACCTAGTGGAGAGGTTCGATCATTTAAGATAGATTTGTGAGTTCATTGATTTTGTGCATTGTAAACATCATTGTAATTCTTTAGTTTCTGAATTCTGCATTTTAGAGGTATTTCCAAGGTTGCATTTATGATACAGCAGATCCACGTTTTTATTCATAAGTCAAGAAAACAACAAAATCTTGTTCTGGGTATTGTCTCATTGGTTTTCTCTATTGGAAGAGACCCTTCATGAATATTTGCAGATTTTAATATGAAGCTTATGATTTTATAATGCAAATCCGTCATTCCTTGAAGGCCGAACTTTCTAGAGTGCATTGGGATTCGTGTCAGTAATTAATAACCATTTTTAGATGCCATTTCTTATTACTAAGTTAGGCGCCATCATTTTGAGGGTCTATTGCATCAGATTTGAGATCATTTGGGTGAGAAATGAGAGGGTTATGAGCATATGAGTAAATTCATAGGTTGCTGGTTTTATGACAAAAAGTGCAGATTTGTATGACAGTTTAAGAAATCTGCATCTTCCTTATCTGGTTGGTGTTGAGATTTCATTGTATACTTTGCAGAAGCTTCCTTGTTGAATGCATCATTTGAAAGAGCATCTTAAGTCTTGATATTGCAGGCAATGACATCTTTGTAAGCTGGCAGTAGTACTGACCAGTTGTTCTTATTATTGCTCATCGTTATTGTAATGCTTATTCTTCCTTCAGTTCTTGTTGTAATAAATAAATCTCCGCCCTATGGTAGCTACTCTCCCATTCTGGGTTAGCAAGCACATTCTGGGTGTTGAGTGTTTTCCGCTTTCAGCATTTCTCTTTCAAGCATTGTTATTGTAATCACTCCGTCATATGGTCGCCCCTCACTCCGCATTGGATTGGGTAGCACATACTTGACGTTGAGTTCCCTTTCAGTATTTAGAGTAGAAGATCCTCTGACCATATGCTCGCCATCATCGGCGCCATTCTTGGTTAGAGTTGCTTTTTGCATAAGCAGTTTGATTCAGATCCTCTGACCAATGCTCACACCTTGCCCACATCGGGATCCTGGTGTACATACTGGTTAGAGTTGCTTCAGTACGTTTTGGTTTATCATCTAACCTTAACGGGTGCTTGTAATTTGAAATTGTAAAAGATCGAAAAAATTTGGCTCGGAATATTTCAAGTATGTAGGCCTCAATTACAGTAAATGTAGGGCAAATAATTTGATAAACTAATATATTTAAGATTGCTGCAAATCTGATGATGTTAATCCCGATTTCCATATCTGCTATCTGTTCATTGTCTTGTCTTTTCAGCAAATACATTTCAATGTATGCCATCTAATTGTCAGTAGTAAGAGATTGTGATAAGGCTAACACTATACAGGTGTGAATGCTTCTCCATTAGTTCAGAACTGAATGTACAAACCAGATATTGCTTTGTTAACTATCTGATCATTAGTAAGATGATTTCTATAGTATTATCATTGTTCTAGGAATTGTTTGGATATTGGCTTAAAGAAATAATGATAGGTGCCAACGTATTCAATTGCCTAAAGATTGTGTTGGTTGAATATTTTGTAAACTTAGGAGATTTAGCAAAATGGTGATTTCAACACAGTGTGTGAGTTAAACTCTGCTATTTAAGGGAAGGCTCCCCCTATCTAAATAACTAAAACCAAATATGGGTGGAACGATAATCTTTCCTCTTGTTTCAGGAGAGATTAAACTCTTTTCTCTTCGCAGAAAAGTAACATGACCTTTTTAAATAAACTATAACAGCAGCTTGCAAATAAAATCAGTAGAAAGGAAATGAAGTTTCCTGAAAGCTCAAAGACTTCCGTCACTTCCTTCGGGACGGGAAAACAACCTCAAGCACAAAGTCTTGAAAATCTGCAATCCTATCTACCCTTTTAAAAGATAATTCTAATGATAATATACAGCGTATGACAGCACAAAGTCTGTGGATATGATCTATCTATTAACTACTTATGAATTGGAGTCGTCACGAACACAAAGACTTGTAATTCTTCTTTTACTTCTAAACTATAAATTCAATCTTCAACATTTACAGCACAAAGTCTGAAAATAGTTTGATTGAAGCTCTCCCTAACAATCTTTCTCAATTTTCAAATGATCACAAAGCAATGCCCCAAAATGACATAAGAACACAATGGACACAAAGTGAGAATTCAACACAAAGTCTGAAATTTGCAACTCTTTGATATTATTTGAAAATGAACAACTTGTAATTATAAAGCTCAAAGTCTTTATGAGTACAAAATTCTGCAAAGTTTTCTTGCTTGCCAAAAAGATATGTTTACAAAGGACCCTCTCAAGTATTTATAGGAGAGAGGTCATGAGAAAAAAGTGGGAGGATCCCAACTAACTTGAGAAATTCTCTCAACCACCAACTACTTGCAATTGACTTATTCAAAATTACAGTCTTAAACTATTTTGAATTGTAATTAGATTACATGTAATTACAATTTACAAAACTGCAAGTGAAAGAAACACTTGTGATTACAAAATTTGTTTTTACATGTAGTTTGTCGAAAACAAAATGCATAAAGATAAAACATTTTATTCTATATCAATCCTAGCTTTGAAAGATTGAAATCTGCTGATAATTTCTTGCAACTCAGCTGGATCGGGGCCTAGTGTGTTCTTGGCAACTGCAACAGTCTTCAAGATTACATCAAAATATCTTATCGTCGCTAGTCTATGCTCTTCATAAACAGTTTGCATTTTATCAAGGATCATTCTATGATTAACCAACTTGTGAATCGAATCCATAGTAAAATGTTCTGATTCTAGCTCTTGACGAAGATTTGCTGCCATTTCTGTAGTAACCATATCAGCTGCAAGTAATTCTCCTTCATGATTCAATATTCTGCAAGGGATTTTCTCAAAGCTAGAAAGGATGTCTTGCTGAACTTCATCACTCATTTCTAGAGTAGCTTGGATATCTTTGATGAGATCTTGAATAACCAATGATTTATTTGTCATAAGTTCTTCAAATTCTATGTATTTTTCTCTGTTTGGTAGGATTGAATTGCTGCATAG
>VDFB02375213.1:0-11605 GCA_007258455.2 Sequoia sempervirens
TTTTAAATAAAACAATAAACATTTTCTTCGTTAAAATAAACAATTATATATAATATTATTACAAAATATTATAAATAAGATATAAATCTTTTAATAAAAATATTATTACTTAATATATAAGAAAGATAAATCATATCTATTTCTTACCACATAGAAGATGAACCTACTCTTTGTAATATAAAAGCAACACTCACCGCAATTCATGTAATGAAATGAATGTGGGATTAAAACTAAATACCCCAATCCAATGACCAAGAAAATCAGTGATGCTAGGGCATGATGAAATGCAGGGAATGGGACATAAAGAATGAGAATACGTAAATGGGGCTTAAAAAGGAAAAATGCCTAACTTTTGAATACATTGCCAGTTTAAGTCCCGTCATTACATCCTTCCTCAGAGGAGATCATGACCCAATCTATTCTTTCTATTTAGTTAATGCTATAGACAAAGTTATTTATGCCTCAATATAGATTTGAGAAAGATTTGGCTTGCATTAGTGATAACGTTGAAGTCGAAGCCTGCACTATCTGTAAGATATGGGATTTTCCCTTACTTGAAAGGGAAGGATCAGGACATGACAAACAGATGTGTAAAGTGGAAATGACAAACACAAATAGCTACAGAAGGAGAATGGGAATAGGAATGCCAAATGTAAATTGCAACGATGGAGTACTATGAAAACATAGATTTAAAATGGTGCAGTTAAAGAAATGATATGAAAATGAGAGAGGTTGGGTTAAGAGGGCCCCACATGGGCCCAAACACCTAAGTGTTCAATGCTTAGAGTGTGTTGGTAATGTCCGGGCCTTCTATCTTTGTTAAGAAACTTCAAGAAGCTCTCTTACAAGTATGTGAAAGTGAGTTTCTTTCTCCTCTTTTATTATCTTTCTTTGATCCTTCTCCTAATATATCTCTTGCCTGTGAGGATATATTGGTGCAATAGGATGCAATCATTGATACTTTTCTTAACATAAATTTGCATGATCTTCATTCCAATTCCATTCCTTCTAACAATGTGGTATTGATACATGACGAGTCAACACTCACATTGAACCCCCCATAGATAGATATTTTTCAAAAACTAGTCAACACAATTTACACTCCTAGTTCTCAAAATGAAGCTATAAAACCAAAAATTGTTGTGCATCTTCATTCTAATGTTCCTCGAACACAAATTAATCCTACTCTTACTAATAAAGGTATTTAAAACCCACCTTGACCTCCTAGTTACATTCTCAACTTTGTAAAACAACTTACTCAAAACAAGCAACTTATTTAAAATGTGTTGCAAAAACCTCATTATCACATGGTTTCTCACATATAAAACACTAACTACAATAATAAAAGTAAACAAGCACCAATCATTCCCAATTATCTTCCCCCTTCTCAACCCTTTCTTTCCCCAACTCAGGATCATGTTTTTCAGCATATCAAAAGAATATGATCTTCTCTAGCAGCTCCATGCTACTCTAACTAAGATCTCTCTTTGGGAATTAATATTTAAATCTTGACTATATACCATGAGATGCTCCAAGAGGCTCTACAAAAGGTAGTAGTTCCACTTTTTGTTTGACCAAATGATGTAGTGACCCTTTTTGATTGTATGCATGCAATGAATCTAGATATTATATTTTCATAACATGAATTACCTTCACTTGAAATTCAAAAAAAATGATCCTCTTATTATTCTAGTCATAATTAATAGAAATGAAATAAAGTGTACCCTAATCAATAATGGATTAGTCCTTCATCTTTGTAGCATTGAATTGTTACATAAGATCCGTGTAGATACATCTCTCATCAAACTTGACACTCTTTATATTTGTGGCTTTAATAATGTTGGTAGGAAATCATTGGGTATAATAACACTACTAGTTGAGGTAGGACCCATGATTTTTCCTACCCTTATCCATTTCATGCTTGATTTTCTTTCATACAATCTTCTTCTTGATAGATCATGGATTCATTCCATGGAGGCACTCCCGTCTACCCTTCACCATATGATGATTTTTTTCTACAACAACAAGCTCTATATGGTTGAGGTTGATCCAGATCAAAAAATTTGTTTACACGTAGAAGCAAAGTATGGACCTCCTATTTTAAATAATTTTGGTTCCTTCTTCCAACCCACTATTCTATGATACTAATAATAGGGATGATCATAATGGTTCTTCACCTTTGAGTGCAAATTTTAGTGACGATTAGGGTTCACCATATTTTGCACCCTCCTTTATTGGAGAGTACAAATCTCACAATATAAACCTAAGATATCTAAGGAGAATTCTGTTTTGTTTGCATAATCTATTTCTTCTAAGCAACTCAAATCTATTATTCCAACTTATTCAACTTTAAAAAAATACCAAACACCATCATTCCATAATAACGTGTCTTCTTCTTCTAACACATTTCTTGATGATGATTGGGGCTCTTTAGATTTATCCTCTAATGGACTGATTGAATAAGATTGATCCCCCATCCTAACATCTCAGCACTCAACAAGGATCTACATTCTCGCAAAAGAATCAATTATTGTTCTCATTTCAATTTTGTTGCTTCTTCAAAAATTTATCATACTTCTTATTTAGACAAGATTATTAATGTGGCCTCTCAGCCTTCATATGATTTGGAGATACATTATGGGATTGGATTCAAAATTATTACTAATCTTAGATACAATGGAAACAATTTAGGGTGCATGTAACATGGAGTAAAGGTTCTTGTGAAGCTTACACAATATTATTCTAAACAGGGTTTAGGTTACCAACCTTCTCCTTTTTCTACATCCCCTCCATTTTTTGATGTATTTATGTCTTCCTCTTGTGAGTAGTCAAACCTTTCTTCACAAGAGAAAAGATTGTTTCATATTCCTCATCCTCTATCTAAGCAAGAGAATATTATTTTGAGGATTCTCAAAGCCCACTTGATTACTCTTTATCCTCCAACATGTAAGAAATTTCATAAACACAATCAAACGAATCCTCCTTTTTGTGCATATCATCAAGTGCTTGGCCATTTCACCAGTGAATGTCAGGCCTTGGGCAATAAAAAAACAATTTCTTGACTATGGCACCATCACTCTTCCATTTTTTGATGGACCTATGGGATCATCATATGACAAGTGAAATTGGATTTCACCTTTTCCCTCTTCCTTCTACATGATACAATTTCTTCAATTGAGTTGTTCCTCACTATGTGGCATTTTTAGCTCTATGTGTTGGCTCATTATCATTGATGGTGGTACAATCTTACATGCAACCATAATTCATCTATGATAGCAACAAAATGGTCTCTAGCATGGTTTCCATCACCTATACATTGGGGACAAGGATAAATAGTTCTAGAGGTGTACATCCTTCTTGAGGATCCTCTCTTTTTTTTCTTCCCTCAGGTCAATGCAGGATCATGGGGGTTCAAACTAGGCCCTTAAGTGGCAATGAAAATTCAAAAAAATAGAGTTAGGCAACTTGACATAAAAATTTGAATAGGTTATTAACATAATCTGAAAAATATGTAAGAAAAAAAATTGTAGAAAATTGAATGTATTTTCTAAGCTACTAGTCCATTTTTTGAAAAAAGAAAATCTATTTTGTGAAAATTTGAAATTTCATTGTAGTACTATATTTTTTAGGAAAAAAATAAAAAGTAGGTGTATGTCTGACACACCTAAGTACAAGAAAAAGACAATATTTTTTTTTTTTGAAAATTTCAATATAAGTAGTGGACACATGTCCGGATGTGTCGTATTTTTTGTAATTTTTTTGCAAGTAAATAATTATTTATGATTTTTTTATTAGAAAATTTTAAAATTATTAAAATGTGTTTGTGTGACCACCATAACTTGGTCAAAAATTTATGAAATTCAATTTTTTTTAATCCTATAGTATGGGAAGCATATAATGTAACACATCTTTCAAATTCAAAAAATGTGAAATAGTTTGAAAATTATAGAAGTTTTTCAATTAGCCTATCAATCAAGACTTTAATCGTAATGTATGTAGAAAATCAATAATAATTATCGATTAAATTCAAAATAAGGCATATCTTATATTGGTGAAAAGATGCCAATTTTTTCAATAAACCCTTCTCGTTTCATCAAATTCGGATAAAAAAAAGTTGTTTGCCACAAGGGAAAACTTTGGAAAACTAAGGAAATCTTCTAAACATATTTTTTGGTTGACTTTCCAGGTATGACACCCCCAAGCCAAATCCCAAGGCAACCCCAAGGAAAATCCTGAGGCTACTGATTTTTTTAGAAAAAAAGGTTATCCGTTTAGAACGGATATCCATTACCTTCATTATTTATAATATTTTGTATTATTATTAATAATACATAATATATATAGTATATTAATATATACTATATAATATATATTATATACTATACTATATAATATATATACTATACTATACTATATAATATATATTATATATTATATAATACATTATAATATATATATCAAGTGTGAGAGAGATAGAGTTATCTAGGTAGGGTGGGAGGGAGAGACCTGAGAGAGAGAGTTGTCTAGGTAGGGTGGGAGGAAGAGACCTGAGAGAGAGAGAGGGGGGGAGAGAAATTTATCTAGGTTAGGGTGGGAGAGAGAGACCTAGGAGAGAGGGGTCTTGGAGGGAGAAACCTGAGAGAGAGTTGAAACAGGGTGGAGATTCAAGAGAAGGAGAGAGAGGGGGTGGAGGATAGAGGAAGATGGAATGGAGGGAGGGGATGGACAGAGGGGGAGGGAAGAGAGAGAAAGGGGTGGAAGAGGGAGGGAGAGAGAGAGGGGGTGGGAGTGAGAGGGAGGGAGAGAGAGAGGGAGTGGGAGAGATGGTGAGAGGGAGAGACCTAAGAGAGAGATGGGGGTGGGAATGAGAGGGAGAGAGGGAGTGGGAGAGAGCAGGTAGGAGTGAGAGAGAGTTATCTATGTAGGGTGAGAGGGATAGAGGGAGGGAGACACTTGAGAGAGAGGGAAAGATAGAGAGAGTGAGAGAGAGGGGTTGGAGTTAGAGAGAGTTGTCTAGGTAGGGTGGGAGGGAGAGACCTGAGAGAGAGAGAGAGACCTGAGATGGAGGGATGGAGAGAGTATCACTCCTATCCCTCCTACCCTACCTAGATAACTCTTTCTCACTCCCCCGTCTCTCCCTTTGTCTATCCCTCCCACTCTACCTAGATAACTCTCTATCTCTCACTCCCTCCCTCTCTCACTCTATATATATTATAATGTACTACATATAATATTTTATAAATAATTATACTATATATAGTATATAGTATATAATATATATTATATAATTTATGTTCTATATAGTATATAATATATATATCATAATGTATAATATATAATATTGTAGAGGAGGGGGACCGACTGCTCAGGACTCCAAGTCATGGGAGAATTAGAATAATAGGTTGAGCAGATTTTCAGAGTCTAGACTACACCTCAGACAACTTACTACCAAAGGACTATAACGCAAGACATGGACTCTAGTGTAGTGCACTGCCATCTTAGTGGTGCACTGGCTACCATACAGATAAAAAGTGCAAGGTATAGTCTAAAATCACAAAAAACTTAGAACCAACGACCTAACTAATAAAGTTTACTACAATAACGGAAAAAAAAGTGGTAGAATGATAGAATAACAAGAGGAATACTTTAACTTAACCTATTATATGAATTGAAAAAGAAGTGTGAGGAAAGCACACCTTCCTTCCCATGAGTTGATATATTTAAGATCTTCACCTCAAGGAGGACATGCACACAAAATATGGGAAAATGTTGAGGCTGTGTTTAGAGGACTACCTTAGTCATTTCCCTGATTTGGTGTATCCACCTCCACAGACAGCCAGATAAAAATGATTGTAGAAAGATGATAAAGAAAGCTATTGAAATGGAAATACCAAGCAACACGTAAACAACAATATGCTATGATATCAAATATGTTAATGCAAAGTAGGAAATGGAAGGATATCACCTTCTCAACCAAGTACTCTCAAGGCACATGGAAGAAGAAGTGAGCATGCAATCCTTCGAAGACCAACATTGCCACAACAACAAAGAGAGTGAACCATCTAAACACTAAATTACAACTTCAATGGAGGTGGTGGATTTTGAAAATGTTGAAGTGAGTGAAGAGAGTGAAGAGAGTTTCCCAAAGTATGAAGATGATCAAGAAGCATGAAAGAATGAATGAGATAGCCATTTGAAAGGTGAAAATAGAGACAAAGGAGTCATTCAAAGTCGGTTAAGGGAGCAGTAAGTGTTACAATTCACATCCAATGGACGAGTGTAATGCCTCTACGGATTCCAAAGGTGAGAATCCTATCAGGATGACAATGTGTTGTGCTAGAGTCCTAGACAAAATATCCCCCACCGTCATGCAAAAAAACTACCAAGTGGACAAAGAAAGGTGGCATAAATAGGGATTGCATTATCAGATTCGGATTTCTAAGGTAGGATGTAGTGTAAATGTGGAATTTTCTTTGGACTTGTAAATTCATACCATTACATTTTTCCCCCACTTTAGTGAGCATAAGTGTCAGTGAATGCACAATAAAGTAGAGAGAAAGCTAAGGAATGTATACCTAAACCATTGAGGAATCAGACTGCAATCTGGAAAAATTGAGCATAGGAAAGAGAGATGGCTCCATAGGTACTCGGTCTTATGGAGATTTGAACAAAAATGTCGCAGGTCCTCGGTCCTACAAAAGGTAAACAAAAGGCTCTGTAGGTGCTCGGTTCCATAGAAGATGAACAAAGGCTTCTACAAGTCCTCGGTCCTACAAAATGAAAAAACTTCACAAGTGCTCGGTCCTGTAAAGGAGGTGCCATAGGTGCTCGGTCCTGAGAGAGGACAAATGTGGAAGGCTCCAAAAAGTATGATTAACCCTTACAAGTGCTTGGTCCTGCAAGGAAAGCTTGACGAGGTGCTCAGTTGTTCAAGCTTGATTGAAAAATTAGCTTCACAAGTGCTCGGTCTTGCAAAGAAACATGTTAATATGCAAACAAAACATGTTAAGCAAGCAAAAGTCACGTAGATAGACAAACAGTCATATCTTAGAATAAGCAATTAAAGGAGAAGCTTTCAAAGGGGTCCCTCAAGAACCCTTCAAAAGAAAGAGGGGTTTTCTCAGGGTTCTCCGTTTGAAGAGAGGACTACCATTTTTTGCAGAATGATTCTATCATCAAAGAGTCCTTTTGAAAGATTCTACCATCAAGGGAATCTAGAAAGAATAAGATTAGCCTGAAGGAGAAATTCTTGAATTCTTCTTTTTACTACGAATTGATTTCAAGGCCAAGAAATCCTTCTAAAAGGGGATCCTTTTTGGAAGACACACAATTTTTGGAAAATATAAATATTTTTCAACAAAGAGTTTATTGGCCATCAAATACACCTTAGCCCCAAATCAAAGGTGGGCCCTTAGGATGCTGCGTTGCATGCACAAACTAAAAGGGGCATGTGGCATCCCTAAAGAGGAGACAATCATCTGAGAGATGTGGCCAGCGACCACATGGTGGGGTCTGGAGGCGTGGGAATTTTTCACCTACGTGAGGGACAACACATAGGCACCACAACATCAAGAAGCAAGCAAAGAAGAGAGAAAGATAAAAAAAGGAAGGGAAAAGCAACAGTGAAGAAATCAAGAGAAGGGGGGTATGATAATTCGGGGTTAGAACTACTCATAGATATAGATAAATAGATATAATATACATATGAAGTGTCAGCAATCTCCTACTATATTAGATCATCAAGAAGGGTATGTGAAAAAAAAACAAAAATAGAAAAATTGGGTCAACATGGAAGGGAGGCCTAAATGCCCCCAACACTTTGCATTGTCCCCAATTGTCAAAAATCAAGGCACAAGAAATAGAAGAATGATGGAACATATAGAATAAGTTTATGAAATAATACACTCCTATATCCAAACACCTACAAGGGTGACAAGGGTCCTCCAGGAACACATAAAACAAGCACGAGGGAAACACAACACACACAAATCTAATCTATAGATAAAGAAGAGGTGCTCTCCTAGTCCTCATCAAACAAGAGGTCATCATTCTCCCAATCTAGATCATTATAAGGAGAGGGCGGATGAGCTTGCAAGGGTGAGATAGCAAGGGGAACACCCTCCAACTCTCCTTCGACAAGAGCTAATGAAGAGGTCCCCTCAAGGTCTTCTTCGCTCAACTCTTGTGAGCTAAACATCATTGATCTTGCAAAGATTTATGAAAGAGTCAGGACCTTGTCCACCGAGTTGAACATGCACTTATTAGAGGAGTGCCAGCCTTGATTAGGTAGGTGTGAAGAAAAGAGCTTTGCAAGATCCCTTGCCAACCTCTGCAAAGACTAAAAGGCTGATGAAGCCAAACTCAAGGGGCCAAGTGGGCTACCTCCATCACTAGGATGGCCTGACCAGAAGTAGAATCCTCTCAAAGAGGAAATCCATTCTTCTAACTCCATTGCGAAGCAAAGGTCCATCCTCAAATTTTGCTTCATGTTGAGGATATATAGCAAGTATCCCCATAGAGAAGGTGGGGAAGGGAAGAGGAAAAACCCGCAGGTGGATACCACGAGAATTATTTATGGCGCATATCCACGAGGAGGCTTAGGAGAAAGGAGGGATGTCCGAGGGGACATCAAGGAGGCTCAGCTAGGAGCAATGAAACTTGCACCCTTTTTAGGGTGCTGAGTTCATGCCGCAGCTCATGGGGGAGAGCCAAAGAAAGATCGAGATAATGGGAATCAAAACAGAAGGGGTAGAAGAGGGGGGTATAGCAGGAGATGCTGAAATAGGAGTTGTCGACTCCTCTTCTGCCCTCTGTGAGGTAGCTTGCTCAGTAGCTAAAGAATTCCTTTGGCACTTACACTCACGCAAAATCCAATTTATTTGGCTCTAGAAGCTAGAAGCTGTAGCTTGAGGAGGAGCAAAAGGCTCTTGTTCTACCATGGGAGTGTCCATCACAACCATTGATGGTAGAGGGACTGACTCCTAGATAGAAATAGGAGGATGAGATGCAGGAACAAAAGAAATGATCAGTGAAGTAGATTCAAGTTCCTCAACAATGGGACTCTTCCCATTCTCCACCCTAGGGGTAGGAGCAGTAGGAGGCCATGAAGGTTAAGAGATAGAGGTAAATCCACATGGACCTTTTCCCTTACCATAGACAATGGGCCTCTACATCGTGGGTAAGACAAGAAGCTCAAATACCTAATGCTTGTCCCTCCACCAAACGAGCACCATCAAACTCTCCATGCGAGGCATGGGAGTAGAAGCCAAAGGTGCCACAGAAGGGCAAGAGGAGAAAGCGGATGGAGCAACAAAAGAAGAGGAAGGCTCCTAGGCACAAAAAGACTTCCCCTTCCCCTTTTGAGAAGAGGAGGAGGCGGCCTACTGCTATGCTATCATATAAGCCTTAATCAAAATAGCATATGGGGAAGGAGGGTAGGTCACCTTCGACACTATGCCCCCATTCTTGTATTTAACATAAGTGTGATATAATAGGCCCGTGCTTGGAGGAAGTGGACCAATAGGGGCAGGCCAGATGTGATATAATGAATAGGCCCTACACAACACCAGAGGCTTATACCTAGTGTCATGCACAATGTGCATGGAGCTCTCATGAGAGAACTTAAAAAATTTATGGATCACTGAAGGGACTGCGTTCATGGAAACCATCCATGGGATGCTTAGCTTCACTTTGAACAAGTCTGACTTCGGGATAGATCAAAAAGGGCATTTACATTCCTGGGTCCCACTAGGACTGAGAGTGTGATATAACCTATTTGGGGGACTAATATTTTGTCTTGTGTACATATCATTTCTCTTTGATTCATCATACCCATCATTATGTAACAAATTTATCAACATAATATCCTCTATTATAACATTAACTTGGCATGTAGGATCAACGAGAATGCTAGTCACGGTGCTCCCGTTGATATGACTAGGAATGTATAGAGGAGAGGGTTCTCTATTCACATTCATAGGTAGGTCTTGTGATGTAAAGGATATAGTAGTTGATCCATTCACAAGTTGCACACAAGGAATGGGAAGATGCATAAAATAGGCCATCTTTACACACTCCGAAAAGGACTTCCACAGGATACCCCAAAGTTTTGACAATAAGATAGTGACCTATCTAGATTTTTCCTCACAATGTCTAGGGATCCTTTTGACTATGCCACTAGGGGTCATAGGTTGGGTTGCAAGGCTATGCAGCCTGCAACACATACACCTACAACACACCTAGAACATGAGAGAAGATTTCTTGAACACTACGAAACAAAACCAAAATAGTTCATGTCAGGTTCATCAAAATGTAGAGGGGGACCAATTGCTTAGGACTCTAGGTCATGGGAGATTCTGAAACAATAGGCTACCTTGATCTACCTCAAGCTAACAAATTTTTTCAAAAGAGTTCAAAGTTTAAAGGCTAAAAAGTAAGAGCAACCTAGTTGATGTTGTTCTTCTACAAGCCTAGATGTTTCAGGTAGTTAAGTGAGAAGATTTTCAGAGTCTAGACTGCACCTCAAACAAATTACTACCAAAGGACTTCAACGTAGGACACAGAATCCAGTGTAGTGTGCTAGCGTCTTAGTGGTACGTTGACATTCATACGAACAAAAAGTGCAAGGTACAGTCTAAAATAATAGAAAACCAACTAACAACCTAACTACTAAAGTTTACTACAATAACAGAAACAAAAAGTGGTAGAATGATAGAATAACAAGAGGAATACTTTAACTTAACCTATTCTATGAATTGACAAGGAAGGGTGAGGAAAGTGCACCTTCCTACCCACAAGTTGATATATTCAAGATCTTCACCTTAAGGAGGACCTGTACACAGAAGACGGGAAAATGTTGGTGCTATGTTTAGAGGACTACCTCAGTTAGTCCCCCGCTGTGGTGTTTCCACCTCCACAGACAACCAAATAGCAACAATTGTAGAAATATGATAAAGAAAGCTATTGAAATGTAAATACCAAGCAACACGTAAACAACAATATGCTATGATATCAAATACGATAATGCAAAGTGAGTAGGAAACAAAAGGATATCACCTTCTCAACCAAGTGCTCTCAAGGCACATGGAGGAAGGAGCAAGCGTGCAAGCCTTCGAAGACCAACATTTCAGCAACAAAAAAGAGAGTGAACCAAGAAAACACTAACTTGCAGCATCAATGGAGGTGGTGGAGTTTGAAAATGTTGAAGTGAGTGAAGAGAGTGAAGAGAGTTTCCCAAAGTGTGAAGATGATCAAGAAGAATGAAAGAATGAATGAGATAGCCATTTGAAAGGTGAAAATGGAGGCAAAGGAGTCATTCGAAGTCAGTCAAGGGAGCAGTAATCTTTACACTTCACATCTAATGGAGGAGTGTAACGCCTCTATGGATTCCAAAGGTGAGAATCCTGTTAGGATGACAACACGCCATGCAAATGTCCACACAACACGCTAGCATCCTAGATGGAATATACCCCACCAATACATAAAATAGTTTCCAATTGAACTGGGAAAGGTGGTGGAAATAGGGATTGCATTATCAAACTCAATTTTATAAGGTAGGAGGTAGCGTAAATGTGGAATTTTCCTAGGGGTGCAAATTCATGCCATT
>VDFB02375214.1:0-19062 GCA_007258455.2 Sequoia sempervirens
TATGCAAGGGGAAAATGGAAATGCAGAAGGGGATTAACTCAAAAGGTTTTGTATTGCATGTAAATTTGTGCAAGTAGAGAAAGAGAGAGATGATGCTATAAGTGGGGTTGAACGAATGAAGGAAAGCATTCTTCAAATTAGAAATTCCATGGAACAAATATAATTGGAAATGGATGATAAGGAAAGGCAATATCAGACCTAAGTGCAAAAAAAGAGAATCAGTTGGGTGGAGGCATGAAAGTCTTATCGGAAAAGGCAGACAAGCTCCCTAACAAGCTTACGAAAAGAAACATCTGCATACTCTAATCTTAAACACACTACAAAAATAATAGCTGGAAATGCTCAAAGTGAAGCAGAACAAGCGAACAGTAAAATTAACCACTTAGAAAAGGAATTAAAACAAAATAAGAAGTCACGGTAAAAAGAAGAGGAGCTTAATGTTGTTCGAAGAGAGCTGCAATCTAAAAGATGAGAATTTCATAAAACAAAGACTGGCAATGGTGTATGCTGTTCGTCAGGTGGTGAAAGCTCTTGTTGCACAACTCTTCAATGTAAGAATGGCAAGATTATGTTGTTGCATAATTGTTGGTAGTGGATGCAAAACAATGTAAACTTCCCACTTGAATACAGTTATCACCATGGGAGTAAATTTGTCTCCCTTTAGGCAAATCAATCCCATGCCATTTCACTCTGCTCAATAATCCTGGCCCGGTTGTTAGAACAATGGAAATGCAGGAGTTTGCCACTATCTTGTTTCTATTCAAGATGAATGAGAGAACACCCTATGCCATTTGTATTTTTCCTATGGTGCATGGAGTTTGTAGCAGTTCAGATGCTTAGGGGACATTTTTCAAGCCAGAATTGCTCTTCCTATTGGACAGTGAATGGAAGAGGGGTGAATTCACTAGGCAGTTTTGTTTGAGGATATCCAACTTGTTTCCCATCAAAAGGAAATGCAAGATTCTTAGAAGCATCTACTAAAATCCCCCACTATGTTTTCCAACCTGCAATTATTCAGTGCATTTTGATTTACCATCATATCATGATTTTGAAACCCAAATTTTATTCCACCGAAGAGTTGTAATAAATTTTGTAGGTTAGTTTCATGAAATTCTTAAGGTCTAAAAAAAAAAAGAGTTTCATGAGAACCATACTGTCTACGTATAATTGCCAGTTGGAAAACACTGTGTGATATACAAACTACAACCCACTATGTTTTCTAGCCTACAATATGAAGGTGCACCTAAATACATTGTTATAGTGCACATAATAGAAAGTGTTCATTGCAACAAGCCATTTTACTATCATACAGATTATTTTTGTTTGTGCGTTTATCAAACATCCAACGATATAGTTGAAGACCATAGTAATATAGAGTCTATATATGCTTGGAGGTGTTTATGATCTTCCGTAGTGGGATGGGGTATTCAAGATCTAAATATTAATAAAGAAAGAAAAACCATAAGCCTACCATTGAAACTTATACCCAACTCATGTCACCGTCCATGTCATCCTTTTCATCCATTGATAAGGGAAACCAAAATGTCTTCCATGTTGACAAACAACTATCCATCCTCTTTCACCGAAGGAACACCAAAAGTCACCCTGTAAGGAATACAATACCCGATACAAAATTCTATTTCACAAAATGGTAGTCGTAGTCTTCTAGTTCCACCCACTTTCACCTCATCCATCCCATGTTTATCCAGCTCATCCATTTCATGTTTTTCCACCTTCATAGCACTTATAGAAAGTTAACCACGTGCACACTTGACCTCATTGATCGAAAGAATGACATCATAGATCCCCCTTTTATGTGAAGATCAAAATACTCCCTCTCATGATCCCAGTTCATCTCATCATTCCATTCCATGTCATGACGCCATACCATCTCATGATTGAAGTATGTCAACTCCATACCATAATTTTAATGTATAAATTCATTAAAAAAAGCTTTTCATCCATTCAATAAGTCAAGACCCCCAAGGTATAAGCATTTCCCTCACATCTCATGATAATCTTAAACTTTTGCAAGATCCCATTCATGAACCACAAACATATAAGCTTGGTTCATCCACCTTTATAAAATTTGGTTTTCTCATACAATACCACATGCCTTCATGAGTTCCATTTACCTACACACCCTAATATTAAAACACATTTGAATTCTTATGGCCTTAGCTACATACCTCCTTCTTAAGACATTGGTAGCTATTTCAAACACAAGAGGCCTCCCTTTAGATCAATACATCCACCTCCTCCATCATCTTTTCCATCTATTGTTGGACCGTATCCATGAATTGTTCCTTCCATCATGGGCCCATATGTCCCTAATGCATATCCTTAGGTGCCCTTTCAAGAAAAACAAAGGCACATACCCTTGAATTCATTCCAACACCTTCGACTTCAAAATCCTCTCATTTCATAAAATCCCTCTATGGTCTATCCAAGCAATTGGGATACCAAAGAAGAAATGCATAAATCAAAGAATCCACAATGATCTAGGTGGATCTCGAAGACCTCAAAAATCCAACAGCCTCAAAATCTCCTAGAACCGACATCAATGCAAAGAGCATAGTGAAACGTCCCTGACACAATTTGAAGCATGTCAAAAGGAGTCTGTTTGCTCGAGATATGCTTGGTCAAAGTTCAGCAAAGGCCGAGGATGCTAGAAGGTTAACCAAAAAAGGTGAAAATTTGACCATCCCCAAATTGGTCAAAAATTACACCAAGTCGTAATGCTCATCGTGCTGATTCTAGAACTATCTTTGGTTTAAAAAATGGAGTTTGTATGAGCAAAATAGAGCCAGTCAAAGTTTTAGTCAAATTGATGATGTCAACATGTGACATGGCAGTCGACTGGATTGTGATGTGTAAATTGCAAGTGATGTGGCAAAAATCTCACAAAATTCACGTACACCATGCTTTATTTTTGAAAGAAAAATAAAGTGTGGAGGCTTATTTTATCTCACAAAAATCCATTTGATGGGATCAGATTTTTTGGGATTAGTGGATTTGGTGGGATTAAAATAAAATCTCATAAAAAAAAAAGAAAAAAAGATTAACCCCTTTAATAAATGAATAAGCCCAAATTTATAACCTTTAATGGTTATTAACTAAAAGAATAAAAAAAAATACCCAAAACAATAAAGCCCATAAATGGAGAAATGACAAGGGCAATATAAAAAAATTAAAAATGGGTTTTAAAAGGGTTGTTATTATTTTTTGTAAATGAAGGGCATTTGTTGGTAATTTGTTATTTTATTTATTATGGTGGTTTTGGCCATATTAGCCAAACTTATGTATAAAAGGGGGTGTAGGTGATGGATTTTGCATTTAGAGGTTCTGAGAGTTTTGTGAGCTAAGTGGTCTCTTGTATGGAGAGATAAAGAAATAGTGAGTCTTTTGAGAGAATTATGAGTGGTCTCTTAGAAGAATAGGAGAGATTAAAAAACTCATTGTTTTCTTTGAGAGAATTTTCATGACTTTTTTTAAGTCAAATGTAAAGGCTTGATGCCTATGTACTCTTGTTGAGAGACAGAGAGTTGCAATTTTATTGCTTGATAGCATTGTAAAGGTGACGAAGGAGTTAGGCATGAACATGTTGCTAGATAGATCCTGTCATTGCAGTGTGGAAGCAGGAAGAGCCTGAAGTGCAACAATCTTCCTTGGTAGAAAATTGTAACTTAGTGAAAGACCATTGTGGTGTAAAAGAAGTTGCATCATAACAATGGCATTGATCATGCATATTTGCGGATCCAGAGATGTAGCCAGAATCTGGTGAACTCCGTTATCAAATATTTTCTCTTTTTTCTTGGTGCACGATTTTTTCAACTTCTTTACTTTCCTTTATTTTATGTGTATTTTCTCTTTCACAAGAAATGTCAGTTTCGATCTTAAATTAAATTTGTATCCTGGTGAATCTAACAGTTGTTAAGTGATTCATAGTAAGGAGTTTACAGATCAAGTTTGGTATTAGAGCTAGTCTGACAAGTTGCAGGTTGTGGAATACTTGGAGCAAATTAAAGCAGTGAGGCGAGATGTCATCACATAAGGAGAACCAACTTCGTTCTTTTGTTTTTGATGCAGAATTTTGTAAAGCCATCATGGCGATGAAAGCCAAGGTTGATGTAATGTATGAGGAATGGAAGTTTGAAAAAGGAGGCTTGTCGAAGAAAGTCGAAGATGCAGACTCAATGAAAGCTCCTCATTCTTCTCATTCTCTTCCTTGTTCTCTTGGTGATTCTAAGAAACAATCTCAAAGTGTTGGATTGAGGTTGTTAACCAAGATGGCCTATGAAGAAAAAGGCCTTGGAAGTCATGGACAAGGCATGGTTGAACTTGTGAAGGTGGAAGCTAGACCTCGCTATGCAAGATCAGGGTATGGTGAAGGAGAATGCTCCAAGGTAGTGGACGCAAAGAATTCTCTGAAAGAAGAACTATCTCAAGAACAATTTGAGAGAGGCAATGACACATCACCTTTAGGTAGTGGTGACACATGCAAGATGTCCAAGAGAAGAACAAACATAGATTCTTCTCAGCATGCATGCACCAAGGGTGACTATCAAAGGTATAATAAGCCTAATTATTCCAATGTTCCTTTAGATTATAAAAAGATTGGCAATGTAAAAAATTTATGGTATAGGAAACCGTTCACATTTTGTGGTTGAATAACCATAGTGTTTCCAAGTGTTGGAAAAGAATGGCTTTGTACAGGAAGGTAGAGTCAAGTAGGAAAGGGACACTGTGTAAAGACCCATCTCCAATTCAGAAGAAAGAGAAGGGAAAGAAAGGTTGGATGTTGAAAACACCTTGTGCTTATTGCAACAAAGGTGGACATCAGGAAGCTAATTGTTGGAAGCTTCATCCGGAGCTTCGTCCAAAGAAGGACAAGAAGATTATAGTTAATTCTCCACTGGTGAACAAAAGGAAAATGAAGAGGCTCATGTATGTGAGAAAAACCTCTTCACTCATGTCTACAAAGGTGGAAAAAGAAGGTGATCTAAAGCATGAAAATGAAGTAGTTGCTTGTAAGCCTAACTATCATGTGTTTCAGGGATCATCAATGCCACAACACAAACATTTGTTGTGGGAACCTGTTAAGAGGATTAGAAGTATTGTTAGCTCATTGTCATTAATATCCTTATATTTGTTAATGTTGCTAATGTTTTGTACATGGATAGTAGCTAGGGTAATGAATGCAGAAGGATGTGGGAAAATGCAAACTTATGTATAAAAGGGGGTGTAGGTGATGGATTTTGCATTCAAAGGTTCTGAGAGTTTTGTGAGCTAAGTGGTCTCTTGTATGGAGAGATAAAAACTGAGTGAGTCTTTTGAGAGAATTATGAGTGGTCTCTTAGAAGAATAGAAGAGATAAAAAAACTCATTGTTTTCTTTGAGAGAATTTTCATGACTTTTTTTAAGTCGAATGTAAAGGCTTGATGCCTATGTAATCTTGTTGAGAGAGGGAGAGTTGCAATTTTATTGCTTGATAGCATTGTAAAGGTGATGAAGGAGTTAGGCATGAACATGTTGCCAGATAGATCCTGTCATTGCAGTGTGGAAGCAGGAAGAGCCTGAAGTGCGACAATCTTCCTTCGTAGAAAATTGTAACTTAGTGAAAGGCCATCGTGGTGTAAAAGAAGTTGCATCATAATAATGGCATCGATCATGCATATTTGCGGATCTAGAGATGCAGCCAAAATTTGGTGAACTCTGTTATCAAATATTTTCTCTCTTTTCTTGGTGCATGATATTTTCAGCTTCCTTACTTTCTTGCATTTTATGTGTATTTCTCTTTCACAAGAAATGTCAGTTTTGATCTTAAATTAAATCTGTATCCTGGTGAATCTAACAGTTGTTAAGTGATTCATAGTAAGGAGTTTACATATCACACAAAAACCTAAATATCATCATGTCTCACTAAAAATAAAAGTCGAAATAAAGAAAAATCTGCTCCAAAATCAAAAGCAAAACACTTCCAAGAAAATGGAAGGCGCCTATTAAGAAAAAATGAAAAGGCTATAAAGAAAAATAAAAAGTGAAAACAATGTGGGTTCCAAAAAAATAAAAAAATCCATGCATTGAAATAAAAAACCATAATTGGTATCCCTACGTGCTAATCGAAAAGACTCCATTATTCCTCCATTATTCATCCTTTGAATCTGTTTTCCATCCTTATATGCCCTACTTTATTATCCCAACCCAGTCCCAATCCTTCAACTTTCACCACCCTTCAAGGTGTGTGCCAATGTTGTTCTTGCCTAGATTCCCTCATAATGACTCCATTCCATACTTCCATCGAAGCTTCATCCCTCATTCTGTAGCTTTAATCTAATCCTTTGCATGAATCCTTAACCCCCTTCTACCTACCCCTATTCATTCCATTATCTTTACCAATATTCCTACCAACATCTTTAAGTGGGAACATGTTAGCCATGGTCTATAAGAAACATTTAGTCAATGGGGTACCATCTTCTACAAAGAGACAATTGAGTCCTCCATTCATATCCATACACCTTCATCATCGTCCATTTCCATGGCCATTTATATCCATTCATATCCAGTAGCTTTCACATCCATACACATACCCTTGCTTGTACACTTGTGGGCAAGAATTTTCCATTCGTACAATACATTATTGATTATCCTATTTCCACTTAGCCATCATATTCCTTCATTTATATTCCATACAATCTACTTTATCCATCCACCTTCCTTTGATCTTGCATAAAGTATTGGGGAAAAATACCAAGAAATTGAATCTAATGCATGCTTTATACCATGTGTGTCTTCCATCCTCCATATCACTTGACATCCATTTATTGTTTCCTTTCATGTCCATTTATCTTCCATATCCATGTCATGTTGTTATAACTTGTCATACCTCTTACCATGGGGGCATGTTATTACTTGGGCATGCCATGTTTGGAGTCCTCCATAGGTCCTCTATTTCTCCTTTGTATAAGAGTAAACATTTTGGGTTCCCTTGTCATTGGATCCCTCCACCCATAGCATTCCATACTTTGATACATCTATCTTCATCCTCCATATAAGGTGTATCCTTACATGTCCTATCATTTACCCATATCATTGATCCCTATCCATCCATATGTCCTTTGGTTTTTAGCTTGACTAAGGAATAAGATCTTGTTTATCATTATCATTTAAATTATTACTTATCATTGTGTTATCATTGTTATGACTAAAACATTTAAACAAACCATAAAATCTTTAACATACTAAAACATTGGGATTTACTGAGTCACAACCCACTATTTTTTCCATCCTACAATTGTTTTGTGCACTAGTCCTTATCATATGCATTATCATTTGCATTTTTTCATTATCATGACATTGCATATTTATCATTTTCATACTGCATGCATGATAGCTTGTGCTTTATCTCAACTCTTGTCTCTTGTCTCCATCAATATCATTATCTTTTTATATCTTTTCTTTTGTTGTCACATTCTGAGGAAGCTTAAGGATCTCTACACCTTGTTGTGTACAAAGGAGAGTGAGGAATGGGGCATGAGTTTTTCTTATGTGTATGTATCGAGTCATTCTTCCCTATGATGATTACAAAAAGCATAACCAATAACAAAGGGGGAATCGTTCCACTCTATGATGAAAAAAATGATCACTTCACAGCCTTTTCCATTCTCTTCACTTTCATATCCATCCTTCCATATCCTTTTCTTCCATATCAAAAACATTTCATAAACCATTTATATGCTTTCCTTGAATCACATCAATGCATTGCATTCCTTTATTCTTTGGATCCACCTAGGTCATTCATATTTCTATATCTTGCATTTCATTTTCTACGTACAACTCAAAAATGATGAATTGATAGCATTTCCATTCCATTCATTTGCATATCCAACCTTCCATATCCTTTCTCCCACATTGAATACTTTTCATAAGCCATTTATATGCCTTGCTTGCATCTAATCAATGTATCGCATTCCTTTCTTTGTTGGACCCACCTAGGTCATTCATATTTGTAAATCTCACATATCTTTATCTATGTACAAGTCAAACATACCTTCATGTATCATAAAAACATTCACACCATACCATACGAAGAACAATATGAAGGGAATATCAAGGTTATGCAATCAAAGACTGAGGGCTTGGAAGATAAATATCATAACATAAAGTTGTATTCAAGGGTTTTTTAAAAAAAGTCTTTTGTAAGACCTATTTTATGGAGAGCCACAAGTGTCACCAGTTCCTCTCTCTTAGTCTTAAGTAATTTTTTTCTTGCTTATTTTTTTGAGTTTCCTTTTGTTTTGGTTGTCGGTTCTTAAGAAGAAAGTAAATCTTGTTGTTATCTTTCATATTCTTTGTTATTCTTGGATGTAAATCTGTGAAACCCTCTTTGGACCCTTCTTATGAGTACTTGACTTGGTTGTGATTAGTTTCTTCTAATCAAGTTCTTTAAACAAGTAATGATATAGCTTAAAGTTTTACATAACGGTTGCATCATAGAAAGCACAGTGGGTTGTGTCTCACTTCTTATTTTTTTGCAGAGTGTAATAAATAATATTTTGAAGTTCACCTTCTTTTTTTTGAGAACCCTTTCTTTCAGAAAAACACTCCATTTGAATATCTGTTCATATGTTTTGAACACAAAATTTACATAATAGTTGCATCATGGAAAGCACAGTGGGTTGTGGCTCACTTCTTATTTTTTTGCAGAGTGTAAGGAAAGAATGTTTTGAAGTTCACCTTCTTGTTTTATGACAACCCTTAGTTTCAGCAAAATAGTCCATTTGAATATCTATTCATATGTTTCAAACAAAAAATTTACATAACGGTTGCATCATGGAAAACATAGTGGGTTTTGGCTCACTTCTTATTTTTTTGCAGTGTAAGAAAAGAATGTTTTGAAGTTCACCTTCTTGTTTTATGACAACCTGTAGTTTCAGCAAAACATTCCATTTGAATATCTATTCATATGTTTCGAACACAATGGGTTGTGGCTCACTTCTTATTTTTTTGCAGTGTAAGAAAAAAAATGTTTTGAAGTTCACCTTATTGTTTTTATGAGAACCCTTTCTTTCAGCAAAACACTTCATTTGAATATTTGTTCATATGTTTCAAACACAAAATTTACATAACGGTTGCATCATGGAAAACACATTGGGTTGTGGCTCACTTATTTTTTTGCAGAGTGTAAGAAAATAATGTTTTAAAGTTCACCTTCTTGTTTTATGAGAACCCTTTCTTTCAGCAAAACACTCCATTTGAATATTTGTTCATATGTTTCGAACACAAAATTTACATAACAGTTGCATCATGGAAAACACAGTGGGTTGTGGCTCACTTCTTATTTTTTTGTAGAGTGTAAGAAAAGAATGTTTTGAATTTCACCTTATTGTTTTATGACAACCATTAGTTTTAGCAAAACAGTCCATTTGAATACATGTTCATATGTTTTGAACACAAAATGTACATAATGGTTGCATCATGGAAAACACAGTGGGTTGTGGATCACTTCTTATTTTTTTGCAGTGTAAGAAAATAATGTTTTGAAGTTCACCTTCTTGTTTTATGACAACCCATATTTTTAACAAAATAGTCCATTTGAATATATGTTCATATGTTTCAAACACAAAATTTATAGAACGGTTGCATCATGGAAAACACAGTGGGTTGTGGCTCACTTCTTATTTTTTTGCAAAGTGTAAGAAAATAATGTTTTGAAGTTCACCTTCTTGTTTTATGAGAACCCTTTCTTTCAACAAAACACTCCATTTGAATGTTTTTTCATATATTTTGAACACAAAATTTACATAACAGTTGCATCATGGAAAACATAGTGGGTTGTGGCTCACTTCTTATTTTTTTGCAGACTGTAACAAAAGAATGTTTTGAAGTCCACCTTCTTGTTTTATGAGAACCCTTACTTTAAGAAAAAAACTCCATTTCAATATCTATTCATATGTTTCAAACACAAAAAAAATGCACATAACAGTTGTAGGATGGAAAACATAGTGGGTTGTGACTCACTTCTCAATTCTTGTTCACTAACCACTTTCTGTTATGCACATTGTAACAAAACAATGTTTTCGACTTGACCTTCATATTTTTTTAACAACCCTTACTTTCAGCAAACATGGTAATAATATTTATTCATACATTTCGAACACAAAATGCACATAATATTTGCACAATGGAAAACACACTGGGTTGTGACTGACTTGTCAATTCTTCTTGAATGATCAGTTTCTTTTATGTAGACCGTAACAAAACAATGTTTTGAAGTTCACCTTCATGTTTTCACTCTTCCTTCATTAAACCACTCAAATATGCTACCCCCAAGATTCTTTCTCTTCCTTCATTAAACCACTCAAATTCACTTGTTCTCACCTTTAACAACTAGGGTTCCATTCCCCATCACACAAATGACCTTTCCAAAATTTTCCAACCTTGTAAACACAACAAAATACTCTCATTGACATCAGGACTAGCCTGCCCTACCTTATTCTTAGACAATTTCTCCTAGTTACCAGCTATTGCCTTATTCTTAAGGCCCATAATTCACTGTTTCAACAAGGAAGCGTGGATAAACCCTTGTAAATTCTCTGCCAATCTTAATCCATGTTACCTACCACTACTCCTAACTTATTCAGGCCCATTTCACCAAGAAATAGTTAATACAAAAAGTTGGAATGTCCTGTCAATCCATTTTAACAATCAAACCCTTAACCCCTATTTTCTGGTTGCTTGAAGGAAATGGTGTGTTAAATTCACAAAACACCCCCAAAACCAATCAAAACAAATTTGAAAGGAAGCTAACACATATGATTACTATTCCAGATGCAAATTAGTTCAATGGCACCATGTAAGGAAGCATGTTTTATGGAGCAATAATCAAAGGCCTACTTAAGCCCTTACAAAAATATTATAAGCAGGCCTTTGATTATTGCTCCAAAAAACATGCTTTTCCCTTGGGAAAGAGAGTTCAAGAAGTGGAGTATTGGCATTCCAGTTTACATGGTAAACAAATCAATGACCTTTGCGAATGAAATTCATTCCAACTGTGAATATGAAGATATTATAAAATTAGATAAGAGCAACCAGATCATGGGAAAAATTTGAAAAAATTGAGGAATTTGGTGATGCTTTGTGAGTGGCATAGAAGAAAAAGTGTGATTTTTATTGGCTACAATATTTTTGTATACCTAACTTGTGAGACAAATATGAGCCTTCCTGAAGAGGCAAAGCATATTGGAAACCTACTTTTACAGAGCCCAAGCCTCCTCGTTCTTGATCAAGGTCATCAAGCTCGAAATAGCCGATCAAAGATATGGAATTCATGCAAAAAAGGTTAATTGAGAACTGCACATTATAGTGTGAAGAACTCTTTTCCACAATAACTTCAAAAATCTTTTCACCACATGTTATCTGGTAAGGCTGAATTTTGTCAATTGTTGCTTGGGTAATCAAAAATTGAAAGCTATCCTCGACACCTGCTCAAGTTATGGCTAACAATAGGATCTACAGGTTGAGGAAATTCTTCATGGATGAAATTGGGAATATAATTGATAGTGGAAAAGAGAGTGTTGACCATAGGTTTACTTAAATTTTGTGGTGACTATCCTACAATTGGTTCAATTTTCATGACCTTTATCTACTGAAAAGTTCTTGCTCATTCATACCTTGTTAATTGTACCTATGATATTGCATTGCATATGTATGATGTTCTTCACCTTGAAATTTCCATATTGAAATACAACAATAAACAGTAATAAAGTAATTAGAGTAATACAAAATACTTTACAACACCCTATGTTTTACAACTGTGAGTGGGTTATTTTTACAACACCCTGTATTTTACAATCTGTAGTTTTACAAAATAGTATTCAAGTATTAAACATTAATAAATAGTAATAAATAGTAATAAAGAGTGATAAAAAATATAGTAATAAACACTAATAAACAAAAATACAAAATGTCATTCATTCAACTGTAGTGTTTCAAAAGAGTAATAAAAAATCAAATTCAAAGTTTTAGTTTCCATTTTTCATTTAACAAGTCTTTCAACATCCTAATTAGATTCACTCTTTACATTTTCTGTCTTTACTTTTGTACCCTCATTGGAACGGCAGGGGCATCCTATGCCAAGCCACTGAATAACCCTTTCATCATTTGACGGAACTAGTGTGGGGTGTTCAAGCAGTGTGCATAGGGAAAGATACATCTCCCATATGTCCTCTTCTATGTGTGGCTTAACAACATGACCATGCAATCACATTGCTTGGTTGAAAAAATTATTAGCCTGATGTTGCATGGCACTACTAAATGTTTCTTGTAGACACCTCATATCTGAGGATGATTGAGGCAATGAATGTGGGAAGATGCCACCAATGAGGTAGACACCCTGATCAACATCATATCTTTCCAATGCTTCCTCAAGTTGAATGTGATTGACCACGTGTCTCCAAACATATTTTGCACACAAAATATGAACTTGAATATGGTTTGTCAACAGGTCTATGCAGTTTGACAGGAAACCGCATGCCACATCAGCCTCAAAATATGGGAGTATAGGTTCAGTGGGGCTCAGGAAACCTGTCAATCTTGCGAATGGCATCCTCCACCATACAAAAATTGAATTTGAAGGCACGATGCATCCTCTCTGTACTGAAGGGACTACCATTGTCTTCCTCATTGTCGCGGGGAAGCTACCCAATGTGAATTTTGGAGTTCAACATTTTTGGTTGTGTTGTCAAAAAATAAGGGAAAAAAAGTCAGTAACAAATAGCGCTGCAAACATCTAGAAAAAAAAAGATATTTACTTCCAACTATTGATCCATCGACTACTTCACAACATAAATAAACATCGCAAAACATTTATGAAAAGAAAATCTCTTAGTTAGATGTGTAGACACCTAAAAATCATTGTGTGGTATTTTTTTTGTTTTCTCTTAATTAATTCATGTCATTTATTCTTCATGATTATTAAATAAATAAATAAATTTATTTATTAAATACATCATTAATTGTCTAAGTCTTCCCTTAATTAAATAAATTTCTTAATTTATTTAATTCCCCTTTCTTCATTAATTCTTCCTGATTATTAAATAAATGAATTACATTTATTTATTTAATATGTCACTAATTGTCTTAATTAAATGAATTGATTAATTAATTTAATTAATTAGTCTTATCTACTAAATTAAATAATTAAATTTAATTATTTAATTGCCAATCTCATATTCTTCTCATTTTAAATAAATTAAAATTATTTAAAATGTCATGTCAATCTTAACTATTAGTCCTTTTTGATAAATAATCTGAAAAAGATTATTTATTATCTCTCAAAATCCATAATTTGAATTATTTTAATTCAAATTAGTAAATAATCTTCTAAAAATCAAGCAATCGGGCAAATTCTTGATTTTTCAAATCTTATCTTCAGTCCAAATCTTATCTCTTTGATTTTTCGAATTTTGTAAATCAGGCAATCTTATCTTATTGATTTTTTGAAAATCTTTATTTCTTTAATTAATTTCCTCATTTATTCTCCACCGTCGATCCAATTTTATTCTGACCGTTCGATTAAAGATTTTGCCCTAACCCTAATTAGGGATTCTCAGGTTTAATTTGGATCGTTCATTTTAGGTCCTCACCAATAATTTATCTTTTCTGTCGATTTGAAATGGCATTTTCTATAAAATGCCATGTTCTTCTCATTTTTCGAACACGCTCATTTTGACATTTTGCATAATTATTATAGGCATTTACTTAGTTTCACATTTATCGTCATAGGTAATTGTAGTATTTCAATATTGGCATTTGTTTTAAGCATAGGCATAGACATTGACTTTTAGACATAGGCATTTAGACATATCAAATCCTTCAAGACTTGTTGTAGGACTTAGGAATTTCTAGATTGCTCGAAAGACGAATCTGAGGGCAACATTTTCCAGCAAGCAAGAAGGTATTACAAAAGGGAATCATGGAGGTATCAATAATCAGGTATAATTGTTCTTTTGTTTACTTTGTGTTTTGTAAAATCTTTGGATTTCATTTATTATTTATTGTTTATTATTAACTCTCATAATCTGAAGAAATCCCTTGATTACGTTGGTGAACCGGACTCCATTTTCTTGTTTCTGTACATTTTTTTTGTTGTTTTCTGTTGTTTTGTAGGTACAGGTACGGATCGACGCAACTGTCTTTTTTAAAAAAATCGTGACGCATTTGATGCGTCGCGACGCATTTGATGCATCGCGACGCATTTGCTGACTAGAGAGCCGCAATCGCCCTGACAAGCCGCAACTGACAACCAAAACAACACATTTGATCTTCTGAACCGCATTTGAAGACTCGAACGACGCATCTGACCTGTCGAGCCACATCTGTCTGGTAAAATTTTCTTTCAATTTTGCCATTTTGATTTTCATATTTTCAGGTTTTTCTAGTTACTGGTTTTTTGGTTTTCTGTTTTTTTGTATTTTTTTTTTATTATTCCTGCATGTTAACTAGATTAGATTTTTTGTGTTACTAATCTTTTCTTGTAGCGTGTGGCGATCTTCATTCGTGCGTTGAAGACCATTGCATAAGAGACTACTAATATTCATTGTTTGCAGATTCGCATGTCAAAGAAGGAATAAAACAAACTTTGTGCTTGTTTTTCTTAGAGTAGCAAACATTTGATTTTGGTGCATATAAAATGAACTAATGTCTTCTATGCTTGATTGTGGTTGCAGAATGGTAGGTGAGTATGCTCTCACTTGGTGAAAACCTTGTGATCAAAAAACTAGACCCATTCTAATCTGTTATTTACCCTGACTTGGTATATCGGAGTATCCTCTCCCCTCGCGCTTTCGAGCGATCTTGGGTGTAAGAGAAACAGTTACCAACTCTAGAAATTGGGCCTGCCTGGGGATTTCATCACCCCAACGTGACTCAAACCGGCAACGGAGCTAAAGCCAAGCTACCCCCGATTGGTATATAAATGTAAACCTTAAGGGAAAACCTAAGGTTGCGAGTGCAGATGTGTCATACGGATGGAGTTGTACTCCCTTAAACCCTGTTGAGCTTAACCTCTTCAGGATGGAGTGCCACCTTAATGGTGATTAATCTCTTGCCCCATGTATGGCCACTCGAACGGGGGTCCTAAACTAAAAACTCTTGTATAGAAATCCAAAATCCTTCTATTTGCTAGCGCAACACCAGTCGGTGTGAAGGCATCCACACTTTCACAGTTTGTAGTAGAGGTGATCAGCTCGCCATGGGAGTTTCATGGGGGTTGGAAGCTTGGTTGGCTTGAGAAGAGAGTGCACTGTAAGGGGGAGCCCGTGCAGCCAAGCTTCTGAATTCACACGCTACAGATATGCGGTTGGGGAAACTCGCGTGGAATCTAGTGAATATTGTCATGGCCTAACCTAGGATCGTGCTTTTCTGATGTGTGTTTGGTTACTTTTTTTTAAAAAAACACTGTGTTGGTCAAGTGTTTTTTGGTTTTACCAAGTTCAAAACAAAACATTCACCAAACAGATCAAAACTTCCATCAAAATGACAAGAAAATCACTTTGAAACAAAACTGTCATATCTGTCAAACCGCAACTGATTTTCTGCAACACAACTACTCTGCTAAACCACATTTGAAACTTAGAACGCTGCATCTATAGGTGTCACGACACATCTGTCAACTTAAAATCCACATATGCTAAATCAAGTCGCATTTGACAGTCCGAAAGCCGCAATTGGAAAACTGAACCGCATTTGCTCAACTGTGACGCATTTGCTAAACTGTGACGCATTTGCCTGTCAAAATTTTAAACTTCACAGTCGAAACCTAAGGTCTTCAAATTGTCAACCATTTGTCAAACACTGTCATCAAGAAGATTCTGTCAGAAACCAAACTTGATATTGCTCAAAGTCTTGTCTATTAGCTTGCATTAGTCACCATAGGTTCATACCTCATTCCTTTTAGTTTCATATATTCAACATTACGTTGTCCCTAGGTTCATATTTTGCATACGTAGGATTAGGAAAATTTTAAGCACACTTTGCAAAGTCATTGTTTTCGAAATTAGACCCTCTTGGACCAAGTTATCAAATCACCCTTTTAGTCATTGTCCTCTTTTGTGAGATTTCTTCCAACTCAAAAGTCTAGTTAGGAAGACTCACTAGTCATTTAGACCTTGTCAACTTGTCATTTCCAACGAAGTCCTTTAGCAGTCAAAATCAAAAACAAAGTTCGAGTTTAGAGGTGCTTAGATAACCTTGTCTTACATTGCATAGAAATTGCATATCCTTATTCACAAAAAAAATCCAAAAACATTAGTCAGTCTAGTTTTCATCTTGAACCTTAGACTTCACATAGTGTCATACTTGCATTTAAGTTGTCATTCCTATTTTGAGCAATCTCATTTATGGTTGAAACCAGACTTCAAAAATAAAAGAGACAAATGGAAAACTTTAGGCAAGACCCCCCATTTACTGTCAACAATCCTCCATATGACTCAAATTGGACCTTGTACGATCCATTTACCAATCTAGACAATCAACCTCCAACAACAACGCAATCCTCGTCAAATAGTACATTTGAACTCTACTTGCAAAGAGATGAAAATGGTCAACTACTTCAGGAAAATATAGAGGCATTGACACAAGACCCAGAGGCCTATCAGCATGCTGAAACAATAGCTTGTCAGGATAGAGACAGATTCGTAGCTATGCTCTTGAGTGAAGGAGCTAAGTTACCACCAGGATTTGATGCCAACATGCTAAATTTGACACTTCATGACCCTAATGCCAATAACGCACATAACATGTCACATAGTGGTCAACTTCTAAATGCTACAAACAATACTTCCTTTGGGACCACAATGACAGTACATACCACGCCCAACATCCCAAACATCTCCAACATAATAAATGCTACATCTATTGGGGGATCACAATCATCCACAACATCCACAACACTACCCCAATCGGATGGAACCACTCTTGGCTCCTCAACAATGTGGGAAAATTATTCCAATCCTCTTTTTACTACGACAGTAAATACCACGGGGGCATCATCAAGTCACCATAATCCCCCCTTGACAACTACATCTACTACCATGAACACAACTTCAAAAAATCAAGTCCCCATGTCACATCCTATACCGTCACATCCTAATCCAGTCCAAGACTCCACGTCATATCCGGTCCAAGTCCCCATGTCATACCCTTGTCCTTCACATACTAGTCCAATGCAAGTACCCATGTCATATCCTAGTCCTTCACATACTAGTCAAGTCCAAGTCCCCATGTTCTATCCTAGTCCTTCATCCATTAATCCTTTTCAAGTCATCCCCTCACAAGCCACATCCAGTCATGAAAATTCTATCATAGTCCAAAGTCAAAACCCATTTAATAAACTTGAGGATACATGTCAAAACGAAAGCCCAAAGCATGACATTTTAATGTCACCCTCATGTCAAGAACAAGGTAGTCCATCCCATGACCTTATTTCTGATTGTATCATCCACGACAACCCCATCATTGACCAAGAAGTCCAAATCCATGACAACCCCATCTTCGACCAAGACCCTACCATTGACAAAGAAGTCCAAAACGATCCACTCCTTGACCTTTACACCATTCATGATCAAACACTTGCCAATCCTATACAGGCCTCAACTATTGATAGTTTCCAAAATGAGACACTTGCCTCCATTATACACATAGACGATATTCCTCAAGCACAAGAGTATTCCAATATGGACATATTTGAAAATGATCAAGCTATAGCTGAATTTACTGGACTCTATGACACTGACCATAATGATGGCTTCGACATTTCTTTGGAAGCACCAATAGAATCATCTGAACTTGACATGTCATAAGATCAGACCACAGATATCCAACAAGACAATGAAGCTAAGACACTTTATCACCTAGGGTCATCTATCTTTGTCAGAGAAGGCTTTCTTGCAGATGAAAATATTACAAGTGGCAGTATCCACATACCTAATGATGGGTTAGCATCTTGCTTTCAAAACAACAAATACCCCATCGCTAACAAAATCTGTCAAAGCATGCAATATCAAGGCGGAGGACTAGGCATACACGAGCAAGGCATTCTAGAACCAATACAGCTTCAGGAAAATTACAGACATCAAGGTCTTGGCTATTCCTCAGACAACAAATCAAACGATGTTAGTGGTACCTCCTCGATATTGGGGGAAACTTTGTCAGATACAAATGTCAAAATGGAGTCCATGACAAATGCTTGTCATAAGATTGTTGCCAACACCCCCTCCACCCACACCATAAACCATCATTCCATCATAAATAAACCTTCCCTTTGGGACCAACAAAAACAAAACTCTTACAAGTCAAAAGATCAAAATCAAATGTCAAAGGCCATTGAATCAAACAAAAGGACAAGTGGACAAATGAAATTAAAATGGATCCCAAAGAAAGATGGATCAAACAAAGACACCAAGTCAAATACAAAAGTAAATTACAATGTGGAGCCACAAGATAAGAGGACTCCCACATATAACACATGTCCACCTCCTTCAAAATGGCCATCAATCAAGGCATATAAAAGTGTTGGTCCCAAACACCATCCCTCCAAAATCCATCATCCACCATCCCAAGTTTGGAAAATAAAAAGTGATTCATCCAAACGTCCAAACAATCTTTCCACATCTACCATCATTCGTCATAACCCTACATCTTGTCTAAAGTCCAAAAATCTCACGTCACAAATCTGTCACATCATGGTAGCAACTCTTTATCACAAGGACTCTCATGGCACTCTATTGCAATGTGCGTATTTTGATAAGGCCAATTCTAGTATCAGAAAGGATCACAATGACATCGATCAGTTGTATACAGGCGCTAGGATCTTGACAAGACAACTCCTTCAGCAAGGTCATTATTGGCATATCATGGCACCGGTCTCTACATCGGCACCATTAGTGGATTCATAACAGTCAGTGGTTATCTAAAGCATCCAAGCTATCCACAAAATCAGAAATACAAAAAAAAAAATTGAAAAATTAAAAAATCGTCACCCTGATGAAAACCTGGCAAATA